>JAHZMX010000025.1:0-17273 GCA_027743895.1 Seira musarum
CACATGGAAAAATCTTTTTAAACTTTAAAATTCCAGGAAGGCTCACACAGCCAAACGAGTGTCACCATCGTTTTCAGAGTAGTCGAATTGATATATTTCGACTGATTCCGTTGAGAATCTCGATTAGCCGTTGAAACAGGTTACTTGTTAGATGCATCAAAATGACCTAAAAATGGAAGAAATGATGGGAAAAATGTAAATGTGATATCAGGAGAAGATAACAATCTCCCCATTTTCTTTCCACCCGAAGCATTCGACACGATTGAGATATTCTAATAAAGGTAACAGCATTTAGCCTATCCTGGAGAAAACTAAATTTCGTGAACGCATAATATATCAGCAAAGAATAAAGTTTTCTGCCTGTCAATTGACTTTTCCATTCTTGAAAACTGTGTCAGGAAAGCATGAAGAAAATGAGAGGCAAAGTCAGAGAGGAGAAAGAGCATCGTTCCGTTACAGGAAGTGAGCAAACTGCTCAAAAGGGGATATTAACTTGGTCTAGAGAAGGATGGCAACAAACCCAGAAACACGATCACGAATACGCAGAAATTATTAGGTACGCTTCCTTTTCTCCATCACTGGCTTTTGGCTTTCGTGATGATAAAGGATTCATAGGAGGATGGAGTAGGAAGCATCACAGAAGCAAGAGGAAGAAGTAAAACCCACACATAAAAACGAACCTTTCACCATCGTCATCATCATCATCACGGGAAGTTGGAGCAGAAAGTCATTTTTATTACTTATTCCATATTCTCTAAGCAGAAAAAAATTACAAATCGTGGGTAAATGTAATGTATACAGTGTGATAGTGATGATGATGGCACATCCTCGCTCACAAAAAAGTGGGAAATGTATGGAAATGCATTCCAGCATAATGTCACTGGGATGATAGCACAAGAATCCATCATTGTTGCATTGTATCATATTACGCATATTATTATGCTCGAGTTACTTTCTTTAATGTGGGCACTAGCCTGTGATATGCAAGTACCTACGAACTATAAAGAAGCACAAGAGGAGAAAAGTGAGTCAAGCGAAGGCAAGAGTTTCTTCTTCTTTTTTTACCTCATCAAGAGTAATATTTATATTCAGTAAATCAACTCCATTTTATATTGTTTATTCAAGCCAACTTCACTTCACCCAGCACACAAGAAAAGTAGGACTTTCTTTTTCAGTTTTTTTTTCGTACATTTTTCTCAGAATAGTACTTCCAACAGAGTATAAACCAAACCACATGTACCACAAGAAAGGGAAAAGGCAAAGTCAGGAAGGAAAGTTGAGGAAGAAAAGGAGGGCAACAAGCTGAAGAAATGCAACGGCAAACTGATCTGGTTTGTTGTATTTCTGCTGAGCGACTTTGTTATTTTTACTTAAGTAAATGATAGAAAACCAAAATCTACGTGTGCGGCAATAAGTACACTATGACCTCAGAGAATAAGATGGGTTTTTCGCAGTATCTATTATAATTTATTCAGCTGTATTGTAAATCCCTAACCTATTCAGGTTTTCAATGTTGACTCTTCCAGGTACTTATAACCCATTCACTTCTGAAAAGCACATATAAATACTTATGTCCTTTTGAATAGGTAAGTAATATGAATGATTGAACGTATTTAGACAGATTTTCCGCGAATATTAGAAAAGTTTTCTTCAAAAGTCAAATCAAGTCAAATCAACAATGACCTACTTTAACAAAAGAAATGTCTGAACGCCTAAATGATAGAGATGTAATGAAAACATTAATCATCCCATCTAATTCTATCACTAAATACATAACTCTATTCTCAATCTACCCTATTGAATTGGAGGGGAGTGGATTGGAAAAAATGAATTCAAAGATTCTTTAAGAATTAAAAGATCTGATTTGCATATTAATACTCTAAATGATACGATTTGCATGATTAATTCTGAATACTTACGATTAGACGCGTGCTGCACTGCTTATGTAGATGGTCTGAGGACGGTGAATGACTTTTGAAGACCAAAAATCCATTCCCATCTCTTCCAAAACATATACATTTTCCCACGTATGTGCCATAAGTTAATTCAATGCGTCATTGCGTACCACAATATATCATTTGTAATAGGACAGAAGACTTCCCCCACGTCTACGCATTTCATTATTATTACTTCCATTTTCTACCTACAAATTCCCTTAAACGATGCATCACAATAAAACTAACTTTCCATCCCCTCCAAAAACATGTTCAAGCCATTTTCATTTTTCTCTTTATTCTATTGGCATTATGCAAGATATGTAAAATGCCAAATATGCTTTACTTTCACTCTTTGAGTGCGTGTGTGGATGCTTTAAACTCTCTTGGCGGATGGTAGGAGATGAAAACTCCGAAGCATGCCACACATCGAAGCCACCAGGAGTCTTAGCATACGTGCATAAATAATGTCTGTGACATGTATTACCTCCATTTTCACAATACAGTAGTATTCATCGCATCCGTTTGAAATTCAAACAAAAGGGTGGCTCCTGGCTGCTGCACATACGCCACACATTTTAATGCTATTTTTTCTGGATGATCGAGCTTCAACTTCAGTGAAACATCACCGTCACCATCACCATTTTTTCGTGGGTGGGTGACAGTAACAAAGATAAAATAAATTGGGAGTGCAACTCAGCTACAATGCATAACTCAAAGTGTATGTGTGCATCCGTACTTGAAGATTGAGCCACTACCGAATCCTTGCATTTTCATCTTTTTGTTTGTTTGTTGGATTGGATGAATGCGTTATACTTCCATCCTCTGTTGCACTGGGGGTACTTTACGAGATTGAATTGAAATTGAGTGAAGGAAAGCACTAAAAGTGCAGTAAAAATAGAAGAAAGGCAGGACCAGGACACGGCACACGGTTTTTTTTACCGCGGAAAAGCCTTGTTTTGGCACACACTTACTGAAGTACTTGTTACAATACTTACAAATTCGCCTCAAAAACAGTCCTGATGTCACACGAGTTCCTATACATAACTCAATCCATTCATGCATAGCATTTTATACTCATCTAAAATTCCGTCGTTCTGTTGTAGAAAACATCTGAAGAAAATTATGTCCGTCCCGCATCCCATCTCCCTTCTCGGGAAATAAAACTTGGGTAATAGCAATAAAAGCTGAGATGCAAATGTAGACTGAGTATAAAGAAACCCTCCATAGTGAAAAAAAATCGTTTTTTTTGTATTTCTTTTCCTTGTATTTCTTGTTCAAGTAGATTGGACTGGAGTGGGTGAGTGAGTGAGTGATGCACAACGCCATTCATTATTATCCAAACACAAAGGGAGGGGTGTATGCTCCAAAACAACAATGCACAATGGTCACTACTGGTATTTTGTAGTCACTGTTTATTTATGGACCTTACACGGAACAACTATGCATCATCAACATCATCATGAAAATGAAATGAAGGATGGATGGTCATGGTAAGAAAATTTTAAGCAGGAAAAAAATATATTCCGTTTATTTGGAGCAGAAACGGATGAGAAAAAGAGGGCTTTGTACTTCTGTTCCAGTCTGTAAACGCAAACAGCCTCGAGTGGTCTGGTGTGGTGGTATTAAAGCTTAATGTTGTTATTCTTATGCTAAGGCTTTCTTCCTTCCTACGCACCAGCCAAGTAAGTACACAGCCATTATCATTATTAGCACCGTTTCATGCTGCTTAAAAACTGCGGGCAAGTTTTTTTCCTATTCATTCGAGCCAAACTCATGGAGCAATTTTCTTTTCGTAATGGAGGAGTGGAGCACTGACTGAGAGCACTGCATTTCTATGATGTAGGTGGGTAAGCAAAGGCAACCCACTTCAGAGAGAAAGTACAGAGAACTCACTCACAAACCCAGCTCGTGCTTGAATTTTTCAAAGTGAATACAAAAGACCTACAAGTTCTGCGCTTTTTCCTCTTCTTTCTTTGCCTTGATTCAAGTCCTTTGCATGAGCATTTTTTTTTTCAGACTGCCGTGACTCGCGGGACATTAATTTAGTGTGACAGTTTGTTTGACAATAGACCTCGTCTTCCCGGGCGTTTTTTATATTCCATCCCTAAAAGCTTTCCGTATAACCATGTATATCTTCTTGAATAGTTGGAGCACTTTAGTTGAGCAAATGAAATATTATTAAGAATTTTACACACTTGAGTAGATAAAAAGAATATAAAAACAGAAAATGTTTGTGAAGAATACGAAATTATATCAGAGAAGGTTACATTCAACGCCAGCAAAAGAAGCAAGCACATTATTTTTTTCATTGTATTGTGAGTTCGAGTTGTGAGTTTACACAACTTTTACTAATTTAGTAAAATAAGAAGCCTGACAAGAAGACGAGCACACAGAAAGAAGAGGAGAAAGTTTTTCAAAAGAGTATAAGAGTTTAGGTCACAAGAAAAGAGGAGAGGAATAGGTTGGAACAGTTGAAAGTGGAGTGAAGGAGTAGTGCAAGCATCGTTGCATGTTGTTTGTTCTCACACGCGCACTCACGTTTACAACTAGGAAAAAACAGGAGTTTGAAACGTGCATTAAATTTATTAAATGAGCAATAAATAAGTACGAAAATGTTCCATCTCAAAAGCCAAGAAAGGGGCACAATGTGAGCTAGGATTGATGTGGCAAGCAACAAAATTAATTATTTTGATTAGGCCAGGTAAGAAAGTACCAGAAAATAACTTGGAAACCTCTCAACGATCAAATTATAGTACGGAGGGGAGTTTGGTGGAAACCAACAAGGCTGTTGAATTGAATGACTGATCGACTCATTTGGGAATTTTGTGATTCGGGGTTGGCTAAGACGACGAACACATTTAGTATGAATCAAAGTGGAATGTGGATATTAATTATGGAAAAACTAGGAATTTCGCCATACCAAATCCTACCATAAGTAAACTATAACTTTAACTAGGTCGATAAATCATGCAAAATTTACATGCGAGAATTAAAGTCGTTTCTCACTTGCATAAAACATTTATTCTCGTTAAAACACGCAGACATAGATGCAAAGGAATTCGATTTGTTTTATTCCTGTGGCTTCAATCATACCACCAACACCTTCAACCAAATACACTACGTGGAGAGCAAGCAAAGGTTACACGAACGGAAATGGAAATGAAAAAAACGAAAATTGTGTGCTTCAGTTAGTACTTAATATGAGAATATCAAAGTAAAAAATATGATTCTGCATTCATCATGCATGCATGCATGAATAATAAGAAAAATGAGTTTCGGAAGCTCACCGGGCGGCATTTATGCACACAAAAAAATTCAGAAACTGCTGCTGCCAAGAAAGCAGCGTGGATATTAATAAATCGCAATAGAGAAACAAAAAATATTGTGCACTTTATTCCACTTTATTGCTTTCTCCAAAAGCCTAACGGTTGCGCCCAGGGAAATGAACCTGACGTCTGAATACGAAACCAAATCCCTGCTACAGTCACTCCTTTCTCTATCGGCAGTAGAAATAGTGGTTGGGATCAAATGAAAGGAGCAAATAAATGAAATGAAGCGACATTAACCGTAGTAGTACCAATTGGTAGAGCAAGAGAATTTGTATTAGGTATACATATATACGAACCAGTTCTACTTATTATCTGACTTCAATTTATACTGTTTTTCAGTCGAATCGAATCACTTTTAACAAAAAAAAATGCAAAATATGAAAGGAAAAGGGATATTTATTATCTCAATAAGCAATCTTTTATGTGTGCACATTAGCTCTATAATGGCAGTAATAAATGAGCAATGTTGGCACAAAAGGAAAAAGAGTAAATAAAAAAAGTTTGGGTAGAGCAACAGTAATATGAAGCTTGAGTATTTCCATACAACCTTTATATAACTACACCTTTACTTTCCTTAACGCAATATTTAATGGTCGTAAGTCATGCTGTGAGTGAGTTCCTCCCTTCTAATTTTTCTGTGTATGCATAAAATATAAAATGCATGAATGCTAATCCTCCAGGAAGAAAGGCTAATAATGAGAATGGAACGGTAAGTAAAGTAAAGAGCAAACACACATTATGAATTGCCTACTCAAACTTGGAGCACACAAGTAATAAAATATTTTAAATGAGCAAAGTCATAAAAAATGTGAACAATGGTGTTTCGTTGGTTGGTTAGATGGATGGATGGATGAATACTAGTACAAGGCTTGTTTGCTCACCTGTACAACAAAAAAATAAAACCATGACCGCATGTCTAAAAACTACACATGTAGTTATTGCAATATTTACAGATGATGATGATGGTATTATTATTATTATCAAAGCGAATGGTTTTTGCTAGAAGGCAAACGAGGCTAGAGTGAGTAGTGAGTAGGAAATTGAAAAGAGAGAATGAATGACTAACAATGAGCCGTAGATGGGTCTTTTGTGATGAACAATAGTCCACCTTTTATTGGTTGACATTATAATATCCAGTTTTACCGCAGTCCTATGCCCACTCGCTGAGAGTAGAACGTGCACAGGTAATTAAAGTGGACAAAAGAGAGGGAGAAAATGAAAATATATATTGATAGGTAGGTCGGTAGGTAGAAATTAGAGACTTCTAAAAAAACTTTAACTAACTGTGTTAGCCCTTTTCATCATATATATTTTTAATTATAGAGAATTTGCATAAACTCCCATAACATTATTGATGCTCTTTTTGGTTTTGCTCGAATTTGCTGGTGGGACAATGGAACAATAAGTTTTCTTCCGGAGTCCCTACTCTCTACCGTAATTATCATTGTAATAACCATTTACTCTGATATCGCGATCCCCCATGAACTGGAACAAAGTGTGTGGTGGTTGGTCATTCATCATTTAGCTTGTATAGTCGGTTTGGATGGCAGAGAAAGGAAAAGGGAGGGGATGTGGAGGCACAATAAAATATCTGCACATGGGGGCCACGAGCTAAGTAAAATACAGGAAGTTTGTCGTGAGCAAAAAAGAGAAAGTAGAAAAACGAGTTTAGTTTTTGGGCAAAGCGATAACATATTCGGCTTGTTTTATGGACTTGCTGTTCAATGGCCAAGCTTATACTAAATATTTCAGAGTTTTCTCAACGGACTCATTTGAATTTAGGATTTTAATTGGCAAACCCTTCTTGTAACTGCTTGAATGTAAACTACTTATTTAGCGAATTTTGGTTCTATAAGCGTCGCTGCTCACTCCTTTTGATTGTAAAAGTTTTGCTTGGGCATAGCAGATATGATCCAATAAGACACAGAAAGGTACGCAATAACAATAACTAACTGACGCTCCAAGTTCTGAACAAGGTTAGGCTTGAATGCTTCTTAATTCGACGCAGAGTAAAAAGAAGTGAAAGGAAAAAGTGAAAGTACTTACAGGTTGTAATGGACGTCAGCGAGATTGGAGCGAAAGTGAAGGGCTTTACGATAAGCTTGCTCAGCCTCTTTGAGCTTCCCTTGATTGCTCAAGACGATGCCTAAGTTACCCCAAGATTTGGGTGGGTTCACTTGTATACCAGCCTTATAAAGTTTGCCCTCATCCTCCCAATCTTCGTTTCTCTGGAGGGTGCGTAAACTGAGGGCGAGAAGTGATGTGATGACAGATAGTACAAACAATGTTCTCAGTCTTTTCTGTTTCTTGATTTGATTGCCGGAAGGGATAAAGGAAGAAGAAGCAGTTGTGTTGTAATACGTGGAGGCACTGTAATCGGTTCCATGCGAGCAGGAAGCCATGTCCTAGCAATAAACAAAATCCGACGGAAGGCATGTACAACACTCGCTCAGCAACGACGAACCCCACATAAAAGAAAAGATTTGTAGCCGGAAGGAATGGTAATACGAGTAATGATAACTGAACTAGCACAGATGCACATTGGAAGGCTGCTGATGCTTCACTAGATCTTGATATGCTAGTGCTTTCAACGAGAGATTCCACCACCACGGGAGAAAATGGTGTTGATGATGAGGATGATGGTGAAAGTAGGGTGAACCTGTTTGTATTGTTGGTCATGACGCCATTTCCGTACTGATGGGATGAGGAGGAAGAAGGGAGATCTGATGTGTAGCCATTTGCAAATCCATTACTAATGCCCACATCGTTCCTCCCTCCGTTACTGGTGACCCGGCATCTGAAATTCGGATGCTGAGCTGATGCTACTAGCGGTGGGGAGTTCTCGGAAGATCGATAGTGATTACTCCGACCCTGATGCCCATTTCTGATAACACCATTACTGTACTCGGAGCTTTTACTGCTGGTGCTGCTATTACTGGATGTACTGCTTCGACTACTGCAGCTGCTGCCGTTGCTACTCGTATCATCACAATCTCTTTCAGGCTCGTTTCCCCCAAAGAAGTCGAGATATTCAGATGAATCTTGGGGGCTATCAACACCATCACCATCATTCCAGATAGAATTGTTATTGTTGTGTTGATGCTGGTGGTGGTGCTGTTGTTTCCGACTGGAACTCATCCAAAGGTGGCAAACGTTACAATAGTCCTTCCGGTTTGGACTATTTCCAGACTGGAGGTTATTGTACGTGTATGAAGATGAAGTCGAAGTCGTTGTACGTAGGACACCCTCCGTTCCAGGGATTGATGATGAGGGGGGAAACGTGCAACCGGAACCTACGGATGAAGTAATTGATGGTGCGGATGATGACAAGGAGATGCAGGAGGACCAGCTCGATAGCCATGGCCACCACTGTGACGAAAAGTTTCCGGATTGGATACTACAACTACTTGAAGCGTTATGGCCAGCAGAATGACCATTTACGAATAAAAAATCTCGACGGCTTCTCCCGTTATTTGTTGCTACTCGTTTCGGAGTGGCGGAGTACAAGCTGTTGTAAAGGGCCATTGAAGGTGTTTCCTTCATTTCCTCGGAACTCTGAAGAAGTTTACGCATGAGGGAGAAAACGGTTTTTATCAGGATAGCGTAGAAAGTCAAGCTAATAATGTTCCTCAGTTCCCAAAATGATTGTATTGGTGGAATAGCGTCCATCGACCAGTCGTAGCTCAGAGGGTGTGGAAAAATTATAAGACCAAAGTTGAATACGGGAAGGAAAAGAAACGTTCCGAAACGAATCCAAAAGCTGGATTGATGGGCTATTGAGTTGTCAGCTTTAGAAAATACGGGAGGTGCAAAGTTCGGACCCATCAGACTCAAACGAAGGTACAGTAGACTGAAACTGCTTAAGGCGAGTAAGGGTAAGCTCCAACGACATTCCAAACGAAGGAAAGAAGGTCGCTCCTGGAATATAAAAAACACATTTACTTAAGTTAATGAAATAAGTCCAACTTTTAACTTTTACTTCAGCTTTTATACCATTGCCACTCCAACACGTTTTGAGTTGACTCTTCCAAGAACTCATCAAAATCATTATTGCGCAAGAGAAAGAAATAAAAGACGCATTATAAAAGTTAATATGGCGTAAACTCTGAAAGTGTCCCATTAAAAATAAACCAATAACTTTGACTTTCATTTCATGCAAATAAAGTTGTGAAGAAATCTCCAAACTGAAGAACCGATCCATCCATAACTTCACCCTATTAAATGGCCGGCTTCGAATAAAACTTCATTGCTTGAAGTATAATAATACTACGCACATCTTCCATTTTTATGTTTCGCCACCATCCAAAAATAATAATAAAGGAAGGATGGGTGAAAGTTTTGAGGAGCGTTTGAAAAAAAAAATCCGTGCAGTACCACTCAACTCCTTTTTAGTATTTTCTATATTTCTTCCATTTTTTCGCTTTCTCTATTTCCATATCATACCATTACTCTACTTCTTCGTGAAAGATCTTTAAAAGTGAAAGTCAAGAAACGGAGAAACTCTTGTAAAAGTAAAGTAAACTTGTAAATAAAAACCACCATCCAAAAATAATAATAAAGGAAGGATGGGTGAAAGTTTTGAGGAGCGTTTGAAAAAAAAAAAATCCGTGCAGCACCACTCAACTCCTTTTTAGTGTTTTATATATTTCATCCATTTTTTTGCTTTCTCTATTTCCATATCATACCATTACTCCACTTCTTCGTGAAAGATCTTTAAAAGTGAAAGTCAAGAAACGGAGAAACTCTTGTAAAAGTAAAGTAAACTTGTAAATAAAACGTGGAATAGTTCTGGAGATGTTTTTCCTGTATGTGATACAAACCATCAAAAAAAGTTTAAAGGAAAAGTGAATGGTAGATATTTTTATATCACTGCAAAAAAATAGACCTATTTCCTGGGATTCATGAATGAATGCATGATGCATGCCAGCCAGCCAGCCAGGGAATGCGATGATGCAAAAATGTATTCATCTTTTTGTATGCTTTACTGGTCACGGCTTGATTTTTATATCACTGCAAAAAAATAGACCTATTTCCTGGGATTCATGAATGAATGCATGATGCATGCCAGCCAGCCAGCCAGGGAATGCGATGATGCAAAAATGTATTCATCCTTTTGTATGCTTTACTGGTCACGGCTTGGCTTTTCCTTTCAAAAAAATGGACTCATAAAGGCCATATGCATCTTTCTCTTTTCATTGCCCTCCTCTTTTTCCTCCATTACACGGTCTACTCGGTTTTCCTCCAAAAATGTGAAAGTAAAAATTCAAAAAGCAAACTTGATGGCGATTGTGGTATGGCTTGCTAGCTGTAAATGTAGTTGAGATAAAAAAAAACAGAAATAAAATGTTATGTAAAGCGTTCTCGTCCTATAACTTTGGTAAAAGATATATCCCTTGAGATAACACTTGATGCTGTATAAAAAAGTAGGTATGTCTCAACTTATATTGCCAACAAGAGACGACTAGAAGGACAGGCTATATGCCAGGCCAACAAAACCAAACCAGGAACGATACATTAAGCTTTGTGCCATTTTTATCCCATCCCACACAGAAATTGGCTGACATTGCAAATGTAAATATATAGGATACAATACCTATTTACTCACCTATGTTGTCAAAAATATGTGCTACTTTTGAATAAAGCCGAGTAAGAAGAATGCCTCTCCTGCCTGACAAAGATAAGGAAAAGTCGTACAATAAAGAGCGATGTACTCGTGCAATTTTTATGGGACTCGAAATAGAAAGAAAGAGAGAGGATCAATATATTTCGTGCAAAAAATCCCTACTTGCCGTGTTCCACTGTCCATGAAATACTACTATTACTTTACTATTGCCACCACAAGAAGTGAAGTGGTCTGACTGGCATCGTGGCCTACATGAAAATGTGGAGTGGAATCGTACAACTCTATTATCCCTGCTTTATTCTTAGACATCTTTATCTCATTGAAAGATTTGGAACGAGATTGAAAAGGAAATAAAGTTGGGTTCTCTCAATAAGTAAGCTCACCTGATATAAATGTCTGGTCCTCGCAAGAGATCTAACAAGGTCGTAAGTCGCGCAGACTAACAAAATAGTGATGCCTTGCTCTTTGGTCAGCATCGCGGCCGCTGCGAATACGACCGTCGCCAGGAACCACGCTGCCTTTCGTAACCAGACGAATGAAATCACAGGGAAGCCATCATCATCAGCGAAACAACTACTACTATTGCTCAAACCACTGTCACTGACACGATAAACGCCACTTTTCGGACTACCACCAATGTTCCCGATGCTGTCACAAACGTTTCCCTTCATTTTTTGGTAGCCGTTTCTGGCAAATGTGCGGGTGCCGTCACCAGAACCTTTTGTTGTGGTCAGCTTACTGACAGTCTTCACGTCCTCGTCCTCTTCAATTTCACTGGGACCAGTAGTGCTCACCACGAACATTTTCATTCGCATTAGGAGAAATGAGCTGAAACACGAGAGGATGTGGAGGAATCTTGTGAAGAGAGTCCCAAAACCAGTTCCCATTGTTGTGGAATGCGATGATGTGAAATGGTTATCTAAATTATCTTGGTGATGATGATTATGATAATGGTTGTTTACAGCCTTCTTGTTCTTGTTCGGGCACATTGGCGAATGACTCCTGCTACTGTTGTTACTACTGCTGCTATTGTACTGGTGTTGATGCTGCCGTTGTTGAAAATAGTAATATCTCGAATTTGTAATTAAAGCTGAGTTGATCCTTTCTTTATCTCGAAACTTTACAAACTTCATGTACGAAATGAATGACAGGAGGGCGAAAGCTGTGCACATTACATCAGCACGTCCAACCAATGAAGCTACAGCCTCGGTGTGGATAGGATGTAAGGCAAAGAGCAGGGATGACAGGAGCACTGCTAAATTCCGACTACTCGTCACCTCCATGAAACGACCTTTCCTTTGACAAGAACCGCCGAGGAATTTGTTGGAGTGACTGGAGAAATGCCCATTGTTTCCACTGGTGTTGTGGCAATGATGATTATTCATCACGTTCATATTGCACAGGGTGCTTAGGTACAAGCAGTTTTTGGAGCAGAAGAGGAGACGCGCGACGTATACGAAAAGCCATGTGGTTACTGTGTGCAGCAGCACATTCGTCAAGTGATATGGCCATGGGTTCAGTCCTCCTGACAGGAGGAAATTTAAACGGAAGGACAGGGTGGCGAGCGGGCGGTAGGATTTGTGACTGCCTGTGTTTTGCAGTGGCTGTCCCCAGAAATCGTTCTGAAGCAGGTTGGACCATGGCGTTTCCGGTCGTATGTCAGGGTTAGTCAGAATTGCTCGGCTGAAACAAATCAAATAAAATATGTCAAGATTCATTTCAACTTTTCTTTGCTATTCACTACTTACATAATTCTAAGGCAAAAGCTTACTTAAAATAATCAATCATAGACCATCTTACAAGAAAATAGAAATTGTAGACCTTTTTGACAGTTTCATAATACTTGTACGAGTTATATAACCACTAACCAGGTTTCCTTGTTTGAATTACTAGGTACTAACCCCCATTCTTTGATTATCGTACCAAAAGTGACAATCGTGAAGCGTATCTATTATTCTCAAACTGATTTACCCTTTTTATCAAGGCTTGCTCATTTCCAAGTTTCAAACACTATGTCTCCAGTGAAAATCATTCGCTTTCTTCCGCTTCCGAAACTTTACCCCTCTTAATACGATACGTTTGAATAAATTTCAAAATTAATAATCCAAACAAAAGGGAAAACGGCAACCATGCATGACAAGCATGCACTCACGCACAACACCGATTTCCATTATTGTAAAAAGTAACAAAAACGCAGCTTGCTTAGTTTGTGGAACCATTTTTTTAAATGCATAAAAGCTTAAATGAGCATTTGTGAAGCAATAGGGGGATTGTGTTTTGTCATTATCATTATCATCATCATACATATTTCCATTGTTGCCCTTTACAATTTGCAGCGTTTTCTCTCATACTATAATTTAATGACCGAACTAGGGCCTGGCATTTCTTCGTAAATATCTTCAATCTCAATCGTAATAAATATGTGAAAACTAGCTAAATACTAAAAACTGGATGTGTACATATATGCTCTTTAAATCCTTATTATTACACTTTGAAGAAACGAACAGTGAAAGTATGAGAAAAAAGAAAAATTAAAAAAATATGAAAATAAGCTTGGTTGGGATGAATAAACACAAAAGGTTGATTCAAAAATGTGACAGTAAATGAAATGATTATTGGAGTAATAGTAATAATGATAAAGATTATGGAAGCCATATTATGATGAAAAGAAAAGGCGGGTGGGGATTCTCGGATTAGATGAATAGATGTATTTGCACCATCACTCTCATCCTTTTTCATTTCCTTTCAGTCAGTATCTCTTCTCGGTCTTTTCATTCATCCAGCGCAATGCATTATACTATAGTACTATCGAGCCATTCGGCTATTCCATTCAGCAGAAGGATTGATCTGGGGATGTGAGTAGGAAATGGCAAGGAATCACGAAAGTTTGATGAGATGAGCTTGAATGAATATCCATGCATCTACTTTGGAATTTGAAAAGAATTTGGGCTTAATGATTCCCGACAGAAGTCGTCATTTCATTATGCGTAATGGACGAGCCTTGAAACGGCAAGGTTGATGAGATTAAAAAGTGAAAACAAATTAAGAACTAAGGAGATGAAAATGGAAAGAATGTATTTAGATCGATCGTGCAAGAGCAATTTCAACTGAGAATCAAATTCAATACAATTGCCACAGTCACAGTCAAGGCATCCATAGAAGCATACAAAAGTCATAGAAACTTGGGCATATTTAAATAAAACGAAACAAAATGGAATCGCCAAGAAAGGGAAGGCATGAGACGACCCTGAGTTAAAAATTGATTTTGATGTTGCCTGTCAATTTTATCCATTTTGCACTGTCTGAATAGCATTGATATTGGCTGCAGTCACTCGGCTAGCCCGTTGTATTTTTTAGTTTTAAGAAAATGCAACCTCATTTAATAACCCTGGGCGCTATGAATGAATCAGTCAGAAACAATGAGTTGGTCAGAAGGCTGCTCTGACAAATACGCGGGACTTTATTTTGGGTTTGGAGTCACTGTTATCTCGATTGTTATAGGAAGCATCTGGTTGTACAATATGGGTCTTTGTCCTTGTTGTAAAAAGAAAAAAGGTAGAGAATATTCCATACTTTGTAACATGTATGTTGAACATTAAGAATAACTGATTGATACTCTTGTGTTGTTTTTGATCTTATGCGGAATGTTGAAATAAATTCTGGCTTTATTACTGATTGATTTTTAAATTGCAGAACCCGCCGAAGTTACTGCCGGTCCCGTAACAATACAATGGGACCAGGATAAAGCTGACGAAACAAAACAGGGAGTCGTGGATGGAATTCAGCAAGCTGGAAACGCAGTGGTTGAAAAGACAGAGGTATTGTAAAGGGTTGTAATGACATGATTTTGTGTTTTAATTATGGAATATTTTACAAATAAAATGTCATTCGTTTCTTTTTTGTAGCAAATCATGGGTACCAACCAGAAATAGACGATCGACTGTATTCACAAAAACCAAAGGAACTCTCAAAATTACCATCTTTACAATCTTTTCAAGAAACAACATCAAAATCCAAAACAAGAAACCACCTCCTCAAGCAAGNACCAGGATAAAGCTGACGAAACAAAACAGGGAGTCGTGGATGGAATTCAGCAAGCTGGAAACGCAGTGGTTGAAAAGACAGAGGTATTGTAAAGGGTTGTAATGACATGATTTTGTGTTTTAATTATGGAATATTTTACAAATAAAATGTCATTCGTTTCTTTTTGTAGCAAATCATGGGTACCAACCAGAAATAGACGATCGACTGTATTCACAAAAGCCAAAGGAACTCTCAAAATTACCATCTTAGAATCTTTTCAAGAAACAACATCAAAATCCAAAACAAGAAACCACCTCAAGCAAGTAAAAATCCACATTTCATTTCCTTTATTGGAATCAATTTACTTTATTTGTGATAAAAGGTAGCACTTTTTCCTCTAGAATCCATTCTGTCAGTGACAACGCCCCCGGTATTTTCCCTTTCAACATCAACATCAACAACATCGTCATCATATCACGCTTGACTTGTAATTCTTTCGTTTGCCTTCCACTGCCTCTTCACTTCGCGTCACCACCGCACTACCGTCTACTATATAGTGACATGACATTCCTCTTGAGAGACATCGAACATGAACTGAAAGACAGCCACAATGGAGAATGACATGCCGATCAAGTGTCTTGTCAGTGGAGTCGAGTCTGCTGATATGACGTAATATACAATCCTTTCTCGTGGAGTGAATCAAAAATGGTGACAAGAAGACAAGAAATTCATTGTAAGGAAAACCCCAACGATGTAATTCTTACAAGCGGACAAAATTTTTAGCGTACATATTCCTTTCGGCGGATGTCATTTCCATCTTAAAATATGCATAAAAGATAAAACTTTAGTGGAAAGAGTTCTCTTTTTGTGAATGTGCAGTCACCAAGCCCAATAATAAAGAATATGAATTGAAAGAAATCACGCAGCAAAACTTGTTTTTACTTCCTTTTTTCCACACATCACATAACATATTCATCATCAATGCCATATTGCTATCACCGCTGCAGCTACTTTTACTTTACTCATTTTTGTTTCTTTTCTTTAGCTGACGAAATTTTTCCTCCGTACCAATACCAATCCTTTTAAAAACACATTCGGGAAAAATTATAATGTGGATGTGGATCTGTGCCTGTCTGGCATGGCATGGCATGGCCTGCACTCGTTCCGTTCTCACGCACACGCCTCTTTTCAACACCTCCCCCTTTTACTCTCCTCTCCATAATTTTTCCTTGAAAGTTATACTTCGTTCCTACCACCACATATCACCATAACATAAGTGAAGAAAAAAAGAAATGCCTTGAGCTATCTCTACATTTGCCTTCACTAAAGTTTTTCCACACTCTTTCTTCCGGTTCGGTTTTTTTCTTCTTCAAGAGTTAAATCTTTTTGTACGATGCATACGGGAAAATAAAAAAAAACGAGTACGTCGACAGAAACCAACACAACTTTTTCATCTCTTCGCTTCCCTGCTTCTTTTTGCATTTCTACAAGTTTCAACATCTTCCACTTTCTATCTTCATCCATTCTATTTTTCTGTTTGTTCTTCGATTTATCTAGATACATGCATGCATAATGCAAATAGATAGGGTGGATAGATAGCGTTCATTTTTTTCCTTTTCCTTTCATTCCTGATTCTGATGGAATGCAATATTATGGAGGCATTCAACTAAGAAAAAAGCAGTTAGGTGAAAGTATGCATATCGTTTCCTGAAATGGCACCAGCGCCAAAAGGCATGCATACGGCTACAATAAGATATTCTTCTTTTCTCCAAACACAATGGGATTCCTTACACTAACTTTGTTCTTTTCATTGTATCTTCTTCCTTGAAGACAAAAAAGAGCGTGTACTACTGAAACGGAGAAGAAGAGCACTTGAATTTTATTCCTACTGCCTCACAATTCCTTTTTTACGATGACAGGAAATGTAAAATTCTAATGTAATCAGATATGTAATAACTTCAAGTTACTCGCGAGTCGCGACCAAAAAAAATCGTATGGCGGCGGCATCACATCACAGCTTTTTCTACCTAAGAGCAAGGTGGGGAATAATGAAAAAGAAGTGAATGAACATTCATGTGACACTAAAAACAGGAATGTGTTGTTGTGACGCAATTCTAAAAATAAGATACTTTTATTCCAGGCGACAAAAACGGCATGTACGTGCTTCTCGTCATTCCCCCATAAGAGTTGTAAAGGTAGTAATTTCGAATGCAAAAAAGAAAAAGGAATGAAAAGTTTTTCGAGCTGCCTGCATGAGCAGCGAGCGACTCTACATCATAATTTCAGGTTTTTATTCTTCAAATTTTTTTTATTCCTTAACGAGAAACGACTGTCGTCTTTTCAAAAGGTAAGTACATTGTG
>JAHZMX010000026.1:7783-19740 GCA_027743895.1 Seira musarum
TTTTTTTTTTCATTTTTGAAAGTGACAAAGTTTATTATAATTTTACGTGTCCTAAAAATTGTTTGCTGCAAACATATTTGCGTTCTGGGTGGAATACTATCACATTTTTTACTTTCAGATGGACTTGTTCAAAATTTTGTAATAAAAAAATTCGCAATGTACCTTGTAACTCTGTTATGTATTGAAATATGTAAATGAATCCACGCCTTCAAAAAATGCCCAATGTGTATCTCTGATCTCAAGAATTGATGCATATTATGAAATTAACTATAAACTTAAATCATCACATAGAAATAGAAAATCCCGCAGTGCAATAAACAGTTTCATTTCTTTAGTTTGTGTATTACCTTCAATACTAACATGGTCATATTGGTACAATCTCAACAGTCCGAATCCCTTCCTTCATCAAAATTGCAAAAACTGGGAGAACTCTTTCCTGTGGGAATCTATTCAAATTTCGTCACTATCTACAACATGGCTACGCCGAATCCCCCTATCTTCAAAAACAAAAAAGGATGAGGATGATCACTCACGATTTTTTGAAACGTTCTTTTTGTTTGCGTATTATCTTCGCCTTTGTCCAGTTCTCTTCGTGCGGACAAAGAATGGTTTCATCATAAAGACATCTCCTCTTCAGAGGATTCTTTGTATCATGATGATTGTCCTGAATGCATTCTGGTACCAGATTGAAATTCGCCTGTCAATTCCACAGAATCTAAAAAATCCCACGAGCTACTTGATCCTGCTAACAACATCCTTCAGTACTTTAATAAAAATCTCCAAGCTGAAAACATTTTGGTTTAACCAGAACGATATTTTAGAACTCATGAATTTCTTGGAAACCTTGGATCTTCGAACTACAGCCACGCCACATAAAAAGGTATGTATCATGAGAGACATCATCATAAAACGAGTGACAATTGTAATCATTTGCGTATCCAATATTTTCACCTCCATCATCCCGTTCATGACTGGTGCACCATTCTTTGAGAATGACTTCTTCGAGACTGCTACCGGTACCGGGCAAGGAAATTCTGAGTGGAATTTCGGTCGATGGTATGAGGGTCTGAGGAATACGACTGAAGTTCAATATTTCTCTGGAAGCTGCTTTGCGTTGCGGAATTCTTACTTTTTTAAACTCTTTGTCGTCCTGAATGGCATCAGTTTGTTTCATAGATACGTCGTTGGGGTATACTGCTATGTCTGCTGCAGCACGGCTGCTTTCACATTGTGGAGGTCCGTTGATAACTATGTCTCGAGTTTGAAGTGTAATGCTCTGGATTATGAAATTGTCCTAAAAAAATATGACCTTTTAAAGGAACTTTGTGAACGAATAAACAAAATTTTCGGAACAGTGTTCACGTTTTTCATGTTAGAGGTGATTTTCTATTACTCGACAAACTTCAATGAGGTATTTGTCACTCCAAAGGGTTTTCTGGATGTAGGGAAAATGGTGAGGTTGGCGTTTTCATTTTCGTCAGTGTGCATGGCAGGAATGTTTATTGCTGCAGCAGCTTGCAACAAGGTACCTGACCTTAGGGGGATACCGAGAAAATATGATACGAATACTAATGCATCTTAAATCATTTTCAGATGTCATACTTAAAGACATGGTTATCCCAAAAGGAAATCAGGAGAACCATCCCTTCACAGGATTTACAGGTTCTGATGGATGAAATTAATTGCAATGCGGTTTCAATCAAAGGAAGTAACGTTTATCCAATAACTTTCTCTGTGGTTGCAAATGTAAGTACTTGCTCTTACTAGCAAACATCTTTAAGTTAATTCCTATTTTGGCTACAGTTTTATTTATGTCATTTTTATTTCAGTTGTTAAGCATCCAGGTTACCTACTTCATCATTTGTGTGCAAGCCCAAACTTAGAAGCCCCAACTAAGACGAGTCCTTTTTTCCTTTTGTCTCTCATTTACTAATATATGTCCACGCAGTTGGTATGGAGTTTGGGGCATTAGTCTTGTTCAGCAAACATATTTGAGCTCTGTTCAAATAAAGTTATTATTAGAAATTTGATATTTTATTATCATGTCTGACCACTACAAGCTACACACTTACCATCAGATTAATTCGATTATCCAATGCATATGACGTTAGCGACTGTGAATTTTTCGCTTTGACTTTCACCAGGCACGTGTTTCACCTTTCAAGTTGTCGATGATGACGACGATGTTGGATGTTTGCCCTTGATTCGTGTTAAGCACGACGAATTGATAGCAAAAACTAAGCAATAAGTGCAGTGTCAGCATAGTGTCTTGCTATTTTCATTGCTCCAGTTCAATCATGAGTCTCTAAGGAATTAAGGAGAATTTACAAAACTAGTTATTTCAGTATATATAGAACCATTTAAACTTACGAATAAAGTTAGTGAAACTTGAAGTAAAATCAAATCAAATAAAACATCTCTCAGTATCTTTAATTTTGATCTATTTACATATACTTCAGGTAGAAGGTGGAATTTTTAGATAAAAGAAAGTTAACATTGGCCAGTGACCATTTTTAAATGATTGATAACCAAAATCTTCACCACCGCAGTCGGATTCTCATCAAACCTATTTATAATATATACATTGCTAATGGTTTTCTCCAACTTATTCTGCTTAACCTTTTAACCGAAATTACATATCTGTTTTAGCAACCATAACTTGCTTTTACCCTCTTTACTTCCTGGAACTTGAGTTGGAAGTTTGGAATTTTTACAGCTCAATCTGTGTATATCCCGTCTTGACCTTTGCTTAAACTTTTTTAATTATTAAAAGCATGTCAAATTTTCAAAATCATCAAATTGAAGCCAAGCTGCCACGATTTCTCAAAATTTACATTGAAATTTCCTACTTTATCCTGTGTTGCCCATTTCGTCTTGATTTGGTGAAGAATGGAAAATCATATTTCCAAATCCACCAAAATCCATTTCAAAAGATGTTATGCGCCTTTCTAACTCTTCTTAATTTGCCTTGGTACATCCACGACATCCGACTTTCTCTGCCGGAAGACAACTCCCGAAATCCTTCCTTATATCTACATTTGCTGACAAGCCTATTCAGCACAGCATCAAACATTGCCACAATCCGAGCATTTTGGTTTAGTCAGAAGGACATTGAGAACATTGTCAATTACCTTTTTGTCATGGAAGAGAGTGGAGAATTGAAGAGTGTAGCCGGCAGTGTGGGCGATGGAAAGATAGTGAGGAAATGCTCTTTCAAATCAGTGATCCTCTCCAAATTCGCAATTGGGTTTCTTTGCATTCTGCATTTCATGACTTCATTTGGACCATTTCTGGATGTGAGAACTACGATCAATCCCCACGCCCGTAGGGCTGAGTTTGCCCTAAATCTTAATTTATGGTGGCGAGAAATGAAGGGCGCAACACATTTCAATATGTTTATGCAACCATCATCTCAGTTGATTGAGTCTTTATTGACTTTCCTCACTGCAATTGGTCTACTCCATCGCTGCATCTTTGGGGTTTATTGTAATCTTCTCGTTTTGATGGTCATTTGTACATTATGGTCACCAGTGACATCCTTTATTGAATCCTTTCACATTGTCCCGATGGATCCTATTTCTTGCTGGCTTAATATGCAAAAGGGTGAAGGTGAAGGTCCACTTCTCGAGATGGACACAATTGAAGTTGAAGGAAAAGAGAAATGAAAAAGTCAAGAAGTGGTGTGAGATTAAGAGGCAGTACACATTTCTCAAGCAGCTTGCTTCTCTGCTGAATGACACTTTCGGAACTTGTGTGACTTGCTTCTTGTTCGAAAGCATTTTATTTTATGCGACCAGTTTTGACGACGGATGTGTGAGAATTCATAGTTTTCATGATGCTACGAAGATGACCAGACTTTTGTTCACCTTTCTAATGATTGCCATGGGCGCGTTGATCTTGGCGGCTGATATCTGCCATCAGGTCGGACAATCATTGTCGCGAATCAGACATTCGGACATCTTATTTATTTATAGCACAAGTATTATATATTGCCAATTAAGCTAAATTATGCCATTTAAATTGTTTACAGATGAGTTACGTAAAAACTTGGCTGTCGAATGAGGAAAATAGGGATGAGCTATCCTCTGACCAACTCATTGTTATAATTGACGAGATCAATAGCAATGCGGTATCCATCAAAGGGAGTGGCATCGTGCCAATTACATATTCCGTTGTTGTGAGCGTAAGTAAATTAAAAAGTTTGAAATGCGGTATTTGTTTATTATTTAAAAATTAGGGCAATCTAAATTTCGAAGCATAAATTTTCTCTGATGCTGGTTTGAATGATTTTAGATGTTCGGGATAATGGTCACATACTTTATCATTTGCGTACAGACAGCGCACTCACATTGAAAGTTTCACCAACGAACACATATGGATAGTAAAATTCGACTTCCCATCACTGTTATGATTACGTAAGGTAGGTTGTACTAATTTACTGTTTTGTTGAAAATGTGATTCCAGCAATTAATGAAATAAATCGTGAAGAAAATGGCATAAGTCGCATAAGTTGAATGCACTTGCGTGTGAATGAAATTTTCATGGTTTTTACCTTTTATTTGAATCCATTACAATCGTAACCGTGAATGAATCAATCGTGGAGAATTCACGCTTTGGTGAACAATTGCTCTACCTAATGCTGGTAAAAAGTGAGGGCAACAAGCTCCGAGTTACAATTTTTCATTCTCAAACCATCAATTTAAATGGCACAGACATCCACTAATGCCACTAAAGAACTTACTCTTTTTACAAGTATATGCAATTAGTGATTGTAAAACTGAATAAAGTATCGTATCAGTTGATGATCACATGCATCTCATCTTGTCATCTCGTATTAGGTCTTCAGTTAGAGTTTAACACATTGGAAAATACCTAGACGTTTGTTGGATTTGGAATGTAATCGATCAAAATGTCCACTCACTCCTGAAGTTTCCTACATCACACACAAAATTTACTTGTCAAATTTGGACGAGTCGGCTACACAATCCGCAAAAAAAGAACGAGATGATAATAGTTATGATTTGAAGTGCTTTATTTTCCGCAAGTCTTTATCTCTTCAAATGTAATGTAATGAGTACATGCTCATAAAGGTACGCATGTGTTTCTTATGTAATTCTTCATTTCCTATTATATAATCCCGACATAAATTCCATTTCATTATTACTTCGGGTTCTGCTGCTGAAAGTTAGAAATTTCTCTGGGTTGTGTAAAGAAATTGAAAAAATGGAAATAAAAAATATTTTGGTTATTTTTCTGTTACCGACATGTATTTATTGTCAAACTTTTACAAATCCCATTATGGATGGGAATTCCGCTGATCCCTGCGTTACCCTCGTAGGCCAAAATTATTATTTACCACTTTCAACCTCAGGTGAATCGGAAATAACAATGTACAAAAGTCCCCAACTAACTAATTTCCGGGGTGCCGAATCCCGCGTAATATTCAGAGCACCTTCGGGTTATCACAACGTTTGGGCTTCCGAGCTACATGAAATGCCTGACGGCAATTTATATCTTTATTTTGCTATGGGTCCTGTTGGCGACTTTAATAGAAATTGGGTAATCAAAGCAGACGATCCGCAGAATCCGCTAGGCAATTGGTCTGAGCCAATTCGTCTATTACCCCACCTTGAACAACCTGGAGTTGACGGCACCATATTGAGACACGGAGGAAAGCTGTATTATGTCTGGAGTGGGCGTGATGGTATCGAAGGATCAATTCGGCACGATTCCATTTTAATCACAGGTACTAAATGCTCAATTGGCTAACTTCAAGAAACTTCCGTGAATATAATTTGTGAAACATAATTTTTATGCAAAAATTTAATTTGTGTTGTACAGAAATGATCAGTCCTACGGAAACGACAACCAGGACAACCATAATCCGTCAGCCACTTCTCCCATGGGAAAGAAACGTGAATGAAGGGCCCTACTTCATTTACAGATACAATACATCTTACTTGCTCTTTTCAGCTTCATTCACCTTCTCAGAATACTACTGTTTAGGACTAATGAGCATCCCTGACGACAAGGATCCTATGGATGCGTCCAACTGGTGGTATGGTCCAACTGAAGGCCCCGTCTTTTACAAAAACGAAGAAGAAAATGTTTGGGGTCCTGGTCACGCTTGTTTCACTGAATCTCCCGATCGTACTGAAACATGGATGGTGTATCACGGCGCAGAAAACAAGGAGAGAATTGAACACTATCGAATCGCCAGAGTGGAGAAAGTGGAATGGGATGATGAGAGCCAGCTTCCCGTTTTTCCTCGACCACACGGTAGTTCAAATCAAAGCTTAATTTTAATGTAGGAAAATTTATCCTAGTCTCAATTATTGCATTTATTTGAAAGGTTTTGACAATCCCATGCCCATCCCCAGTGGACAGATTGACGTTGTACGGGACACATTTACGAACCCAATCCTGAGTGGAAACTCTCCCGATCCAAGAATACTTCTTTTGGAAGGCAGCTACTACCTAAGTTTAGCCTCCGGAAATGGCAATTCTGTGGTTATTCACAAGAGCTCAACACTCACATAATTTCAGACAGTCTCAACGAATTGCAGTCGAATGGGATTGCCTCAGCGAAATCTGGGCTCCTGAACTGGCTCTCATTGATGGGGATTTGTACATGTATTTCAGCGGAAAAGTTTGCAGTTTACCCCATCACACTGTATTCGTTGCTAGAGCTGCAAACTCATCTTCACCGATGGATGGTTTCTCAGAACCTATGCCCCTTGTACCTGTGAATGCTGTCACTGCCGATGGCACCGTCCTTAGCATAAATAATAAGCTTTATTTGGTTTACGAGTCAAGAGAAAACGATTATGGCCTCTGGATTGCTGAAATGGATTCCCCCACTCAGGTGAAACTAGAGACTCGTACAATTTTAAAACGGCCAACAGAATCATGGGAAGCTGGAGTCGTAAATGGACCTGCTGCGATAAAACGTGGAACCAAGACTTTCCTGACCTACTCTGCCGGAAACCCATTTGGGCAAGATTATTGTTCTGGTTTAATGTGGATTGAGGATGGAAAGAATCCATTGAAAGCCAGTGACTGGGGCTGGAAGCAAGATGCTCCAATTTTTTCAAAAACAAATGGGGTTTTTGGACCAGGTCATGTTGGTTACACAACATCAATTGGTAAATATAATTTTAAAGTAACGATCACTGACATATATGTATCTAGTTTTTACGATGTAAGTACCATTAGTGTGAATTCATTCTAGATGGACGCGAGACATGGATTACATATCATGCATCCGAATTCCCAGAAATCGGAAATCGCTTGGCTAGAATTGAATTACTTAATTGGAATGAGACCGACGGAACACCTATCTTTGGCCAACCACACGGATTTTACGACCCCATGCCGCTACCAAGTGGTACTCAATAAATTACTGTATTTTTTTGTTAAATTTCCACCATTTTAACAATAAATAAAATTACAACAATTCAAATAGACGCCTATATGAATACAAAAATCTACCAGAGTTTGATTTGACTGCCCAAAAATAAAATTATGGTGGTATAACATTGTCTCGAAACATGCCAATAACGTTTCCATGCGGGTAGTACAAAGCACATCCAAAAACATCTTTGCTCGTCTCGTTTACTGCGATTCCGAAACCAAATTGTCGGCTGCTTTTCCAAACCATTTGAGTGAAATGGCCAGTCCCTGGTTGATAATCTCCACTGTAGTTGTATTTTTTTCTCCTCAGAGTATCAACCATTTGTGGCGCTTAAAGCTGACCAATTATTAGGGGGTATATTGCCCGATGTCCAAAATGCCCATAGATTTTCTCCGGACCCGTTTTTATGTGGACAACTATGGTCGATTTTGCCAATTTGACGGTAGTATTCGGCGCACCGTACAGCACGATCATTTAACTGTATATTAAGAAGTACGATTTTTAAAATTCATATAAATCCGTTGTTATTTATTCTAATGGAAAATAGAGGCGTTTGAGCTTTGCGACAGCTTTAATGAAATCTTTCTAACTTACATCTTCACTCATTTCAAGAGAGTTGACATGGTGTGCGCTTCGGAATTCATTGTGGCGTTCCCGTGATAATCGTTGATAGTCTGAAGAGAAATTGTTATATTGATTAGCATTAAAGTTTACCCACCAACTTTGAACAAACCCAAACTTCAATTAATTACTCACCTATTTCTGTTGCAAGAACTACCAGTAAAGATATTATTTTAAAAAAACCAAGTATTTTTGCCAGAAACATGGTTCTCAATTCCCTAAAAGTGTTTTTAATAAAATTAAAAAAAAAACTAGGCACGTAAATCGAAGTGTCGTTTTTGTGTGAGGTCTCTAAAAGTATGATGATGGTGATGGTAGAGGACATGTGCAGAAGCGAGCTTTTATATTCGAAGCAGGAACATATAAACATAATGTGTTTCCTGATAAGTCTAGCTTTTTGGAATTGCATGTCATCAAGCTTCCGCTCTAGTTGATAAATGCTTTTACAAAAAATGCTGATAAATCAGGACCATCGTCAACATGTTTCCCTTTTTTGGGTTTCGAAGAAATTTAAGGTACTAATATGCAACATACTTAAGTATTTAATCAATTCAGTGTAGGATTAACGCTGACATTTGTATTTTATAAATATACATAATACTTAATCATATCAAGTTTTTAAACTAGAATCGATAATTTACTGATAACTGAAATTATATGGAGGTGATCTAAAATGTGAATCCAATCTGGCAATTACGATTACTATCCCCATTTGTAAATAACAAAAACACAATGTTTTATTTACCGCAGCTTAGCTTATAAAGATAAAATTTGTTCATACATTCGCTCCTGCTCTCTGAATATAATGTCGGTATTTGTCAATAAAATTAATTGGAATCCACTTTTAGATTGATTTTAGAGTGTCAAAGTGTTCTGAGAACTATCCGAGGCGTAAAACGATTTCAAGAACGAGGGCAAAAACAAGGAATCTAAATAAAAATGTCGTACTTTTAGATTTAGTGTCTCATGAGCAATAATAACTGTATCGCTAATTCAATTGCTACATTAATCAATTTCATAGCAGTATTTTCTTTCAGAAATTTATGCGTTCCTAACTTAATTTTTATAGGCCTACAACTCTTGATAAGTTTTCGCTCCATCTTATTCTTTGCATTCAATGTGCTTTTGAACTTCATTAGTACTGCTCCTGTTTTGTCGAAAACATGAACCATATTTACGAGAAAAACTAAAATTGCAATGATGCCATCCACTGTAAATGACCCGAACACAAAGATGGTCTGCGTTGATCCGCTCACCGCTTTCCTAGTGCTGAACGAATGCGTGGTCATCGCTAAAGCAAACCCGGTTAAAATTGTCGCTGTTGAGATTATCACCGTTATGAGATGAAATTGAACCGAGTTTAGATGAGCTACGAGAACCTCAATTTTCCTGAACGCAGGAATAAAGTTTGATGAGTCGATGGGTACTAATTGCTCTACAGCTCTTTGTATGGCCACTACTCCCACAAAGTGCAATTGAAGAATAATTAGAAAAGCTGTTTGGAAATTGAACATCCAATAAAAGAAGTTAACCAGCAGGATAAATAGCTTCCACGAAGTGGACACAACCACACAACGTCACACAAAATCGGAATCTCTGCTTTCCCCATCCCAAGTTTCCCTTTGTTTTGACATTCGTCGAGAAGCCAGAATCCAGCTATGGTGGCCCTACACGGATCACTCCAATGAAGTATGAATACGAATGCTGGGGGAAGGTAAAGACTAGTCACGATACCCAATACAAAAGTAAAAATATTGAATTTGTCCCTGACATTGAACTTCCTTTTTTCATTAAATCGAAACGATTCAAAAAGATGGTTCAAACAGGATTTTATATCCTGAGAAAATCTGGTCCCATGAAACAGGTACAATAACATGGCAGGTGCAAGGATAAGGGCAAACCATGTATTTACTCTATGGTTATCACTAGGAACAAGCTGGGATTGGCAAGCAATGATAATGGTAACTATGAAAGAGGAAGCTGGCCTTCCTACGATATCTAATGAATTTCGCGTCACACAATTCCACTTGATTTATAGACTCGTTGAATTTTAAGGGAATTCCTCCAAATTTTGAGGCTATTTTGAAATGCAACGAAACTAGAGTTTTGTATGCGGGTAACATCTTTCTGAACAATTCACCAGGAAGGTGATCGAAAATCTCATTACTGACTGCTCGACAAAGGTCAGTAAAAAGTTGTAGTCCTTTCTGTCAATAACAAAATTTCAAATCAAGCGAGTAGGCGGAAATATTCAATGTTTACGGTAATCTCATTTACCAAAACTAGCGCCTATATAATATGAATAATGAATACATAATTTAAGATTGATAAGCTTTTCTCGCATTACGAGATTTTTTGAAGCGAGCCCATTTTAATATTCGTATTTTTCTCTATTTATCGATAAATTGCTGACGGAATGTCGAAGTTGCATTATGCATGAGGCGAACCGAACAAGAAACTGAGAAATATATTAAACGATATTGATGGATCACAAGAAAACATAAAAACATTTATCAATTGTGCGAGACGAGCTGAGAAAGCGATTTAGCAAGACTTGTATTAGCTCCCTATTTTCATGTACATATGTGCATCTCTCAAAACCAATACAACAAAGTCTCAACTGGGGTGCATTAAGACCGTAGCGCGAATCCAATGTGTCTGGTTTTTCCAGGCCAAACCCCACAATATGTGCATAAATGTGCGTCAAATTACATTTATTACAGCAATTAAAGTTAAACATGAAATGAATTTGATAATTCTTATGCATCCAACTATTAACCATATTTATTTTTATCGAATTATTGGAAATTATTTAAAGAAACTGTATTTCTTAGAGCAAAAAACGTAAATAAATATGTAAGTCAACACTAGAATTTTTAAAAATATTTGGTGTAGTATATATACCTGCTGTAAAACGGAATCTGATGTAATCTTCGGATTTTGTTTTTGCTGAACTTGCATAAGTTGCATTGTTGCATATGAATATGACATTTTAAAAAAACTGATTTTAATTTCACTTCCAATTTCCATTATTCACTAGTTTCAATCTTGATCCATGATCTTGTCAGTTGCTTTCCTTGACGCATATGATGAAGTAAGTCAGCATGACATTTGACATCTTCATTGTCGTATGTTGTATGTGATATAAAAAAATAAATACCGCATTAGCACGATGCTATAGAATAAATACAGATTCCAGTTAAGTCAAAAGCTACAGTTACTCAGTCTCTAACAAAAAATTGATCATTATCATATGACTTCATTAGACCAAAGAATTATAAAACAGAATTCTCAATTCAATTTAGCTGGATTTTTTGTTCGATGTATTGGCTCTTAACTTTTTTGGCGGTTGCATGAGAATTAGAGAATTCGGGTACAAAGATGGCAAGAAAGGAATGCATGTGAATATTACAAACTGGCTGAACATCTTCACTAACGTAACATCTCACCATATGGTAAATTAATAATTAATTACGTCCAGCTTTTAAAAATGTATTTGCCATTGGAGCATGAAATAAACATTTACGCCATGATGCCTAGTTTTCATTTTGGATAATGGAAATGATTAAGGTAGAGTAAATAAATACTTACACTTAACCAATTTAGCATCTGACTGAATGTTATTAATTATGTTTATTCTGAACAGGTAAAAACATTCTAGAATGGGTCAATAATTTATAGATCATCGTATTATCGAATGGATTATTAAGTATATTTAGCGCACCACGTGCGTAAACATTAAAGTCAAAGTGGACCCTGCATATTTAATGCGGATTCATGGTACCACTAACGGAAACATTTGATAAATTCTACGTAGAACAGTGCTTAAACATAAAAAATGTCTCTTACTCTTAAGAATCCCGAGAATTGTGGATATTCATAATATTTATAAGCAAACGGGGACATTTTCCAAGGTCCACAT
>JAHZMX010000027.1:0-54903 GCA_027743895.1 Seira musarum
GGAAACCTTTTGATAGATAAGAACTTCACGGATCGAGTAGAGGAGCTACTATTAGAGGCCAGAGCAGAGAATCAGGCGTTAGAAGATCAGTTGAAGCATTGTAGACAGCGTCTATCTTCAACGGAGGAAGAGCTGGAGAGGTTAAAAGATACTATGAAGAAGAAGGATGTGGAGCATCAAGAGCAAGTTTTGAGTGTCAAGTCACAGCTCGGAAAGGAGCAGGATTTGGTCAAAAAGAAGAAGCAATTATCGGATAACATCCAGCTAATTCGGCTCCAGCGAGAGTCCAGAAGAACTTCGAGTTGGCTATCAACTTTGGAAGCGCAATGCAGAGCGCTAGAAACGAATCTTCAGACAGCACAAGAAAATGCACAGCAATTGGAAACCCAACTTTTGGAATGCCAAGAGGAATTAGGAAAAGAACAACAAAAAAGCATTTCCCTTCAAAAGGAAATGGAGGACTCTACGTTAGCATCGAGTCGTTTGAAAGAATTCGAAGTACAGATTGCTGCACTTCAAGAAGAAAATAAGATCTTGAAAGAAACAAATGAGTCGCTGTTAAAGAAGGCTTTCAGTGTCACTGAAAAGGTGGAGAAGGAGAAGTAAGCGAATTTCAAAGATTCCTCATTGCATATTATACGATTTTATATCCGAGTGAGACAAACGGTTTATGAAAGATAAAATTAACATTTCGTTGCTAAATAGACGATGAAGAAATACAAGAAAATCACTTCACAAGGATTGTATAATATGTATACCATTCGCAGTGGGGACATCAGATTAGATCAGCACCATGAATGTCAGATTAACTGCAAGTGATATTCGTTTTAAGTAATTTATGGTTCAACGAATACAATTTTAGAAGTGAAGACGAAAATTACTGCTTGTATTTTATATTACCTTTAACGTTCTCGACAACATCCGCATTTACGAATGAAATTTTTTTATCTAGCTTGATTTTACTTTGCGTTTTATTGTTTTATTTGCTTTCACGAAATGTATAAAATAGACACTTTAAGTATTAATTAAAATTTGCATTAAAAATGGCAGTATATGTTTTTTGAAGAAATCATCAAGATTTGAACTTTTGTTATTGCCATCCATAAAAATGGTATGACTTCATGTTTCATATAGAAAAAATTATTTTTGCGTATTGATTGGCAGACCGTAGCATACAATAGCACATTGTGTGAGAAATTGAGTGGCAGCCTTACGAGATATCCGCATTGCTGTCGATAAGCATTTTTCTTCATCCCTCTTAGCATTTTCGTCGAAAAATATTATATTTGGAGGTCTGACATTTTTGTCTGGAAGCCAACGCTCGATGAGATCAACAGTTATACGATCACACTCTGCATCCGTTATTTCCCAAAGGTATCCGACAACACTAGGGCTATTGATAGAAATTATTACAATGCGATAATGAAGTGACTTTAACCTTTACGAGAATTTTTTGAGCATGCAACTGTAAGTTATCATTGATCATTATTGCTCACCATCCAGCCAAGAAGTAACTATGTATCGTATGCGATCCGTACATCCTAGGTATTGCGTAATGAGCTTGAGCACTGGCACAACCCATTAGCATGGGCACAGCTTGGCAAACTAATTTTTGTACTGCATAGTCTGGATAAAAATGTGATCCGGCACCGTGTCCGTTGTATCTGTAAGGCATAACGTGTCAAAACAAAGATTCAAATAAAACTGGATAAAGACCAATTGGAGATAATCAAAAAATATGAACTTACAAAAATATATGCTGAGTTTCCAAACACTCTTGAACTTCTTTTGTAGCAGGCGGTCTTCCTATAACGGACACCCAATCTTTGTGGTCTAGGAAATACTGTTCTAAGCGTTTCTGTACGTTTGGTAGAGTACCATCCGGGTTTAGGACAAACGTACAACTAGTACTGTCCACAATATCAGGGTAAGTGGGGCGTAAAGACGAAACAAAATTGTAATTGCTATTAATTAAGTTCAAGGAAGGCATTCTTGTGACATCTGTGCTGGTTAAACAGTTCATGGATTCCCATGGGTAAATCTCGAGATCTTGGTCAATAACCAGAATTGTAGGATGGCGATTGTCTTCTGGGACTTCATTCCCAATATCTTTAATCTTTTTGCAGAGGGCACTTAATCCTGTCTCGGACGTATGTAAAATGAAGGCAATAACCGTCTCTAAGCTCGTTGAGACACTGTGATGAAGGTATTTGTAATTTTCGGTGAGTTTATACAATACAAGTTTTTGAGCTGATGATAATTTGTACTTTTTAGACGCTGGAGCAATAATTTTTGAACAAATTTTATCTTGAAGGTCTTGACGTTTTGTGTGACCAGGAAGGAGAAAGTTCCAGGGTCCAATCCAGTCTTCCTCCATTGCTTGAATGACACACTAAAAGATAGACCAATTAACAACAATTTCATCAAATATTTAATAAATAAAAGATATTGACACCACTTGTAAGTTGAAAAGAATATAACCACACTTATACTCTGCTTACCATCATCGCTTGATTATGTTTGTTCCGCGCTTCCCAATAATTTCTTCTGGAGATGACCACGGAATCATCACTAATGACTAAGTTTTGGTCCAAGATCTTTTGAAATTCTTCCATCAATCCTAAGCGCATCATGGAACCTTCTTGTACCGGAGGATCATGGCAAAATGTGGTAAAACAGGAGTGATTTTTGGAGCTCTACAATGATCAAAAGAATTCCTTAAGAATTTTAACTACCTACCGAACGCAATATTCAGACTGTATGCAATACTTTACGTACAGGTACTTGAGCTATGGCACTCAGCAAAAGTTGAGGGATTTGTCGTGGGCCGTATAAATCCATTCCAAATCTATTCTTCGAATGAAGAAATGCTGTAATTTGTATAATGTTCCAGTCTGGGTTAAAAGATGAAATGGCGTTCGTAAAAGCAGATCCCTCATCCACTGCCGAATCCTTGCTAAACTCTAAAGTATCAGTAATTTGTTTTTGGAACAGCGCTGATTTATTGGAAAAAGATGATCGCTGGCTTGTTACAGAATTAGCGTCCTCTAGTCGACTAATTAAAAATAAACAAATTCGTTAAAATTTTACAAGATAGATACAAAATTTCCTAGTTGAATAAGTTGAATTAAATTCTATTCACATTTTACCTTAGATAGCATACATGACGATCAACTATTTCACTGTGAAGAAAAGTCCCTTGACTCTCTGTGGCATTCCTGGTAGCGCCGACATGATTTCCTTGTTGTAATTCTGATACTGCCATTAGAGTTGACAACCCTGACATAGTTTCAAACAAAAATGTATAAAAGTAAACCGTTAATTTGATATATTTAATTTAACTTAAGTAAGTTTTGCTGATTGCGTAAGTTCTTACATGGTAAACTTGAATGACATATGTTATTCTTTAAATTGGCAACCACCCGCTTTAAATCCTTATGAAATTGTAAATTTTGTAGCTCCTCAGTTGTGATATTAAGTTGATCAGCTAATTCTTCCAGCGTTGGAGCGCTGTCTGCAACATTTATTCCTTTGGAAAGCTGGCTCCACTTTTTCATTCTTTCTTCAACTTCCTTCCATCTTGTAGACGTTGGTAACGACCAGCTAAAAAGGCTCCTAAGTAAACCATTATTAAGTTCGGATGACACTTCCGGCGACTTCCAATTCCGAACACCTGCTTTCCGAACTGCGCTACTGGATTTTTTAAAAGTGTTAACCACACCGTTACCAACAAGCACGGATATTTCTTTGCCAGATTCATATGCGATTCTTTGGGTGACTAGTTTTTGGAAGGATCGCTGCATCATCCCATTTCCACAAGAATTAGCGATAGGCTTCTCTTTCCTTTTCTTCAAATCTTTGTCACTCCGATCCTCATTTGGCTCGACAATCTCGACATCCTCTTCCTTAAATAGTGAAAGTTTTTTCATACCCTTACACAATGGGTTCAATGTTGACTCGAAGATGTCATCACACTCCTTGTCCTTCTTGCTAACCTTTTTATCATTGGCATAATTCTTCGCATTTACATATTTTTTCGTGATTTCAGGATTCCTCTTCCGGTAGTGGTCCAAGCAGATATTCTCGTTTTCTTTCCTTTTACTGTTGTGGTAATGGTGGGGCTTGAGATTAAAGAAAACGGGACCCAGGCCGAGTTTAGTAGCTTCGTGGTTAATATTACGGACAGTGTCACCATCTCCAGCACTTGTAGAATTATTCCCAAGCCTATTTAACAATTTGAGAGGAAAAGTCAGTGAATCCGGTTGAAAAAGACCAGGAGGTGTAAAACCAGAATGGGCATCATCAACCTTGAGGCTAGGGTTCGTGTCATCTCCTGCTCCTACAAATAGCAAATATTTTATGTTTTAAAAATTATTATAACGGTCATAAGAATAACTAATGGGCCAAAATGCCAATAAAATGTGGAAACGTACTTCTGCGAGACGACTTCAACTTGGTGGGCTGTAGGTGACTTTTATTACCTTTATCACTGGTCCCCGTCATTGCACTTTCACTAACGACGTTACCAACTTACAAATTAATTCAGTGATCCCACACTAAATAATACTAACTTTAAACTCTTTAAAAACACCATGAAAAAATAAGATTTTTTAATTACGGACAGTGTCACCATCTCCAGCACTTGTAGAATTATTCCCAAGCCTATTTAACAATTTGAGAGGAAAAGTCAGTGAATCCGGTTGAAAAAGACCAGGAGGTGTATAACCAGAATGGGCATCATCAACCTTGAGGCTAGGGTTCGAGTCATCTCCTGCTCCTAAAATAGCAAATATTTTATTTTTAAAAAATTATTATAACGGTCATAAGTACATATAACTAATGGATCAAAATGCCAATAAAATGACGTACTTCTGCGAGACGACTTCAACTTGGTGGGCTGTAGGTGACTTTTACTACCTTTATCAGTGGTCCCCGTCATTGCACTTTCACTTTCACTAACGACGTTACCAACTTACAAATTAATTCAGTGATCCCACACTAAATCACACTAAATAATACTAACTTTCAACTCTTTAAAAACACCATGAAAAAATAAGGATTGCTTATCAAATGGATTGAGAAAACATCGAACATAACTTGACAGATCTGCTTTCCAGCGAGGGTCTATCAAGGGAACAAATCCAAACCAAACAAAACACCAACAACAGCGATATAGATAGACATGAGATGAAAGAGATGAATGAACTGAAAGTTGGAACAATGCAATATGAAGCAAGTGAATAAATATTCTCTGGACATTTTTTTCCCACGAACAGAACAACAACAACGGACAAGATTTCAGTTCTCTGAGCACAACGGGGCAATGTGAAACCTTCTCTTTTTATCCTACTCTTATGCGCTTGATTCAATTTGAAAGGCCGACTTTGTAAAAAAGTGTACAGCGTGTACACCCAAATATTTCCTCTGAAGCTTTTTTCACATCTGTCATTAAAAAATTAGTGAAATTATTGTTTCTAAAAATTAATAAAGTCAATACAACTGATCAATATGGCGCAATACGACCTTACCAGTAAAATTGGTCAATATTTGGACCGGCATTTGGTGGCTATGCTGCTGGAATTTGTGGCAGGTCAAAATGTAAGTGACAAATGGGTTGAGAATTTGACATTCAGTTGGAAAGATAGTTAAAAGTTAACTGTGAATTACCTTGTTCTTTAATTCATAAAGGTATAAATTGCTAGTGTATTATACATGTGGGTTTGTTTAATTTAGATTTACAACGCGAATGATGTCTTACAAAGCAAGTTGGCGTTGCTGACTGACACGAAAATGGTCGACTAACGCCATTGACGTCTTCAAGAAGTTACATCCGGACCAAGAAGTCCCTCAGGTTTGTCGATTGTTTTATCTGTGTTTTGTAATGATTGGATGTTGTTTGTAATTGTGGTTTGTCAATTTATCCTGTAGAAATTCTTCGATAAGCGTCAAAAAGTCGTGGAAGATTATAAAGCTGTTCAGGAGAACTCTAAGATGATTTCTCAAATTCTCGAGGATCCCGGTTTGGCTGAACAAATTTCGAACTCTAGAGACTTCCGACAACTCGTGGAATATTTGGTGAAAACCCATGAAGACGTAAGTATAATAAAAAAATCATTAATTTAAGTTAATGTGTATTCTGGTCAGTTCGGTAACATTTGGAGGCATAGATTAAATTTCCATTTTATTTTCTACAGTTTAAGCCGGAGAAGATTGACTCGATCTACGATGACGCGAAGTTGTACTATGAATGCGGTGACTATTCTACTGCATCACAATATTTGAATTTGCACAACGAGTTGGTACCCACGACGGATAAGGTGAGCTTAAGTTTATCTGGCCTATATCTGTCGCCGTTACGTTTGACTGGGACCTGGCTAAACCATAAAATGTTTCTGTTGTTTTTATTAGAACTATCTGAGTGGATTATGGGGAAAACTCGCCTGCAATATTCTGCTTCATCAGTACGACTACGGAATGGAAGATTTCGAAAAATTGAAAACTTACATCGATGAGGATCCCTTCAGAAAATCCCCTACAGGTATTGTGTAAACAAAATATTTTTGAATAAATTAATTTGTTTAAAATTGTAGTTATGAAGCCCTGATTATAAACTCATTTAATTTTTCTCGTGATTTAGACTCTCCAGCAACGTACTTGGCTTTTACATTGGGGCCTTCACTTGTACTTCAACCACTCCAAGGGATGGGATTTCTTGTTGGATCTTTTGTCAAAGGATGCAAAATATCTGAATGTAATTCAAACTACTTGTCCGCATATTTTGAGGTACTGGGCTACTGCTGTCATCATTGGAAAGCACAGCAGAAATTCTGCTGCCATGAACCAACTCGTCCAAGTTATCCAACAGGTATTACTTTTTATTGAACAGATTAGAATAATTACCAGCAGCGAATCAACTAGATTTTATATCTTTTCGACAAGGGGTTTGGTTTTGTACATTATACCATTGTTATTTGTGTATCAGGAATCTTACACTTACAAGGATCCAATCACCGAATTCATTGAATGCCTTCATGTCAACTTTGACTTTGACGGAGCTCAGAAGAAGTTGAAGGAATGCGAAACTGTTTTACTTAACGATTTCTTCTTGTTCAACCTTTATAATGAGTTTATTGACCACGCTCGTCTCATGATTTTCGAGACTTTCTGTCGTATTCATCAGTGTATTAGTATTGGGTACGTGCTTGAAAATCTACAATTAAATCTCTCATTTTAACCTCATTTCGAATTTACATTCGTATAAAATATGTTTTTTTTTAATTTGCAGAATGTTGGCTGAAAAGCTGGATATGAACACTGATGAAGCTGAGCGATGGATCGTTAATTTGATTCGTAACGCAAGATTAGACGCGAAACTGGACTCAAAACTTGGACATGTTGTAATGGGTGTGCATGCTGTTTCTCCTTACCAGCAAATTATTGGAAAGACCGAGTTCCTTAGCATTAAAAGTCCAATGTTGGCGAACACAGTAGCAAGAAAGCTTGGTGACAAAAGCTATGTGCGGATGTAATGTTTGGATGATTTAAGTTTAACATTCTAATTAAAATTTATGCTTCTGATTCTGATTTGTTGGTCAAAGTGTCCCTTTTAGATTATTTTTTGTAATAAAGCTGGCATCAGTTTTTAATAGAAAATGAGTGAATGTTAAGTAAATAAAAAAATTTTTTTTTAAAAGTAAGGAAATCGGATTGGGTTAAGTTTTGGCTACATCTACATGTATGAAGTGTGAATGCTGTGTTTGTAAATAATTTCATATTATGGTAAGATTAAGTTTAAGTATATATGTATTAAACTCTTTTAAATTACTTGTCTTTGGTCGCTTTTCGGAACTTATGACGCGACGTATTTTGACGTTTATCATTTATCATATCATGCACATATTTTACCAATTTTTCAACGATTACATAATGGATCAATATGAATGTTTTAAAGCCCGTTGTGTCTCATTCGGCAATGTGTCAGCGGAAGATTGCAAACTAATGAAGTAAAATACCTATTCATAACATTCCAGGTTTACATGAATCTAATTCAGTGTCAGTTTGCCCGACACGACACCCTCTAGAACTAAAACGCATCATCCAGTTAAAGCCAGTACAATGACTTTTTCTTGATCTTTCTGTTATCATTCTCATCATCAAGAAGAGCTCGTGCCCGTGCAATCGGACTGACTCAACATTTAAAATGTTCAAAAATAAGTACGGACCGTTTCCAAACTGTTTATGCATAATACCTGTCATCAGCAACCTATGGAAAATCGTGATTTCGCATGGTCCTCAAAAGAAAAACCATTTGATTACTTTTGCCTCGTGCCGAACAGTTAAGCACTCATCACCTTCAACTTGATCTCCCATACAAAGTTTGCTTCGCTTTCAAAGTAACAATAAAATTTAAATATTATTTTAATTTTACTGTCACTCTTCATGTCATTTTAAATGAAATGATCTACCGATTCTTTGTCCGACAAGAGAAATGGCGTCATTTATGTGGACTCCCATGCGCTACGAACAGCGCGGGGCAACGTGAGAATAAAGCTTTAAAGGAAGACATTAATACCATATTTATCCTTAAGTCTGGAATTTTTTCCATGATGAGATTTTAAAATGACATCCTGTTTACAAAATATTGAATTTCGATTAGGATTAGGCAATAATAACTTTAATTTGTATGGACATCCACGCTTATCGTCTTGTGTGGGGATACTGATCAAAACTTTTTCAAACAAAGAATGCGACAAGGCATCATCTTCCTGAAAATGCAAATGTGTGAGATGATCATATAAAAGCGGAAAGGATGAGCTCTATGGTCATTAAGAACTTATCATCAGATCTTCTTGAAAAAGCACTCCATAAAAAATATTTGGTTTTTGTTTTCAATATTTCTTTTTAAAAACTTTAGTTCAATTATGAAAGTCACTAGTGTAGAGATAACGTCTGACGACAATGAGGATAACATATATTCTCATAGTGCCCCAACAGCAGAAATTAGGGCAAAAGTATACGTTGAGGGCTTTGGTACAGAGAAATTTGCAGAAGTAGAAATTGAGGAACCATTTGATAAAGTCGAATGTCACAAGAAGAAGGTCCCTTCATTTGAAGAAATCTTAGAGGAACTAGGTAAGTCACTAAAAATTATCGAAGTGTAACATAAATTTTCTTGATTAGAAAATCGCACAGAAGAGTTCAGTATTTTTTTAAAAAATACTTTCAGGTTGCTTTGGGCCGTTTCAAGTTCTCACTTTATGTTCGTATTTATTTCTGGAGATTGCAGCCGCTTTTGTGGTTTTCATCCCTGTTTTCGTCGGAAGTAATCTAGTCGTAAAATCGTAGCGTCTAATGAGTGTATGTTGGGCAATTTCTAATTCCTTATTCATTTAGAAGGGTCAGCGACTTCAAAAAATTGTTCAGCGATTTCAAGCGATAGATGAGTTCGAAGATATTCACAAGTATTCTGTTGGGAACGAAACAGAAAACTCATTTTTATTCACTTCATTCTCGTCGCTAGTTGATGACGTGCATCACGTCTTCGAATCACCATTTAAATATGACTCAGTCGTTGATGAGGTACAAATTGATTTTGTTTTAAATTCAAGATATTTATTCATGTGAATAATTTAATCTTTTTATTTTTAGAATCACCATTTAAATATCACTCAGTCGTTGATGAGGTACAAATTGATTTTGTTTTAAATTCAAGATATTTATTCATGTGAATAATTTAATCTTTTTATTTTTTAAAGTGGAATCTCACGTGCGACCGAGCATGGATTCCTGATGTTTTTACTAGTTGCTTGATGGCAGGAATGATAGTTGGAAATGTCATTGCAAGTCAAATGGCTGATTGGTACGCGACATAAGTAGATGACAAGAGTAAAACTATTACATCAGATCAAACATTTCGGCAAAATAATACGTTGACTTTTATTTATATAGGTACGGGAGACGCCTAACCTACTTAATTATTCTGATTCTTATGTTTCTTGGGACCACCATGTCTGCGCTAAGTCCCAACATTTATTTTTATGCATTTGCACGTTTTGTAACTGGAGCTGGCTTTTGCGGTAAGAATACATTGAAAACGTCAAATGTGAGATCATTCTTACTGACACTTAGGCCGTGATTTCATCTTACATGGTGTCTCTTGTAGGATTTATTAATGTGTCATGTATGGCTGTCATGGAGTTCATGACACCAAAGTGGAGATCTCTTGCCAACTGTATCGGACCAATGGGTGAGAAGAGATCCTAAATGAAATCCCAAATGAATCCATTCATATGAGTCATGGAGACATTTTTTTCTTGTACTGTAGGAGAGGGCATAATACTCTTGAGCATCATTGGATATTTTGTCAGGCCCTGGAGGCTACTTTATTTGGTCACTTTGGTACCCTACGTCCTCATCATTCCAATTTTCTTGTATGTTAAATCAGACAAATATATCAATTTTCAGTTTGCGGTTAAAAAATGATGGGATTTTTTTTGTTCGAAAGGGTTCTTCCAGAAAGCCCTAGGTGGTTACTTCGGAACAAACAAATGAAGGAAGCTTATGAAGTCTTAGCTTTTATGGCAAAAGTGAACGGAAGAACTCCAGTATCGATGGAAGTTTTGGAAGAATTCCGAAAGCAGGAAGAGTTGAATACAGAGTCTCAAAAGAAGAAAAGAATTGGTTACGTTGATTTCATTAAAAGCAAAGAGCTCTTCACTACATCACTTTACTTATTTGCGATCTGGTTTTCGTGGAATGTGGGCTATTACGGTATAAGCTACAACATCCGAAACGTCCCTGGAAATCCTTACTTCAACCTCGGATTAGCTGGATTAGCTAATGCAATCGGACAACGAGTTTCAATGCCGACAAGCGATTGGTAATAAAACTGTGACATTAATGAACGTAGTTTTTAATTCACAAAATAATTTTTCTGTTCTTTAAATCTTTTAGCATGGGTAGAAGACGTTCGGTGCTGTTTGGCATGACCCTCAGCGCCGCTTTCCTCGTAGCATTAGCCGCGTGTTTCCTGGCAATGGAGGAAGTAAATTCATACATAATTTTGGTCGGTTGTTTCTTTGGACTATTTGGACTAGCTAATGCTAGGGCATCCGCAAGATTGCTGTCGGGAGAGTCATTCCCTACCGCCGTCAGGACAATGGGGCTTGGGTTCGGAGGATTAGGCGCAAATTTTGCTGGACTAGTTACGCCTCAAATCGCTTATTTAGGTTCCGGTAAGTCTGTCACTTTTATTCGAGTTTTAGTAATTTTGCGAACGAAACTGAATGTTGAAATATTCGTCTTTTAGTTTTGCCATCCCTTCCGTTCTTTATTTTTGCTGTGGTCTCCGTTATGGGATCTCTTGTGGTCTTTATGATGAAAGAAACCAATGGTAATCCTTTATCTGACGAAGTCCAAACAAACAAGGGGAAGTCCAAAGATACTGAGAATAAACTTGGTAATGATAATGAACAACAATGATAATCAAGATCAAGTAGTATTTTTTAAGTAGATTTATGCACTCGCTTTTTTACAATAATTTTATAAGAAAAAACGATTTTTCAATGTACATATGTAAAGAATAGTGTTACGAATACGATGAAATGATGACAGATAAATATGTTATGTTGTAAAAATGTAAATTGAGAATTTAAAAACATGAATAAATACATTTCGATTTCATTAAGAAAGAAAGTAATATTATTATTATGCCCCCTAATTGGATGAAAAAGACCGATGCGTTATTTATCATGCAAGGAAGAGTAAAAAAGGCTTCCTTATTCAACATTATTCGTTAGAATTTGAAGACGCATATCATTAAAAATATTTGAATTTTAAGCAGATTTGATTTTTTATTATTATCAATGATAACAAAATTTTACGTGAAGTTGGACTGTATAAACTATATAGCAGCAGCACCATGCGTTATTGAAGATTTAAAGAGATCAAGCGGAGGATAAGTGATATCAATTGGTCCAGGTGATTTACTTGCCGTATCCGAATCCCCTGGAAAATCAATCGCGTCAAATTAATGACAATTTTGAATGAGAACATCACAATCAAAAAATATATTTATTTGTTTGATCACTTACGTAGCTCCAGCGTTGGCAGAAGCAATGGCGTTAGCACTGCCAATTCCCATTCCAGGATACCCCATGCCTAAACCGGTGGCTCCAGCAGAGGCGAAAGCATTTGCGTTTGCGGCACCGAATCCACACTCCATAGTAACGTCCTTCTCGGTTAGAAGGTCCGACTATTGCATACAAATAAATAATATATTAAAACTAACAGTATTATAAAAGTTAGTTTGGAGTATAAAATGTAAATAAATACCTTCAGTTTCAGCGGTCTCACTGGGTGCGGGGGATGAAAAGACTGCCACAATAACGAGGGCAACAACGAAAAGGACGTTGAAAGTGCACTTGGTAGAAACCATTTTGTAGGATTTGGTTTTGTTTGGAAAATGTTCCGAAAGAAATTGTTTGAGTTCTTTTTTAAATCTCAAGAGATTCTTGTACTTGTTCAAGGAATGAGTAAGTGAGAACTGATGGTTTTGTCAGGTTCTCAATCTGATTTTTATACTCAACCCTTAACTAGCCAAGAGAAGCTAAGGAACTCGCCTTATTCTATGGTCATTTTTCGTCCCTTGCTGGTCTTTCCCTGAAATCTTATTTTAGCTCGCGTGTAAATTCATGAGTGAGTCTAAAGGGGAATTCCTGCGATGGGAACCAGAAAAAACTAAAAAAGCCAAATATACAAAAAGCTTGTAAAGACAAAAAGGTCCTTTCAGGCTATTCCTACAAACGGAAATCCCTACACTCGGGTTCCTGTGAAACGATGAGTTCGATCGAATCTTCTATCTCTTTACGCCACCTCTATTGTGTGTTTACCTTTCCTTTGTTCACCCTTTTCTCGCTTCTCATTTACATGTTCGCAAAGGGGAACTGTGAGAAATGTAGACATGGGGGAGGACGATACAAAAATATTTTGGCACGGATTCTTTAGATTTGAGCAACCTGCTAATAAACTTGCCAGTTGTTTGTGTTCCTTCACGTTAAATTTTGTTCAGTGAAGACCGGCTTTTTAACTGTGTACCAGAAAATCATACTAGGAATTCTGAGGTCCATTAAGTTAATTTAAACCTACAAAATGAGTACCATCTTGGAAAAGATTGCCCAAATCGAGGGCGAGGTAAGTTCACTTTGTAAGTGCAGACGTTATTTCAATGGGGGAAAGATTTTGCGATGATGATTTGAAATGTCTTGATGATTTGACGAAAATGTCGTTAATTCGAGTTTAGATGGCCCGAACCCAAAAGAACAAAGCGACAGCTGGGCATATAGGTTTGTTGAAGGCTAGGCTAGCTAAACTCCGTCGTGAATTAATTACCCCTAAAGGAGGTGGCGGTGGTCCGGCAGGAGAAGGATTCGATGTAGCCAAGACTGGAGATGCTCGTATAGGATTTGTCGGTTAGTGTCAATATCAATTAAAGTTTTCAAAATGAAAACACCTAATTTATTTCATTCTTATTGATCGTAATCATTTTTTTCACTAAGGGTTCCCTTCGGTTGGAAAGTCTACTTTGCTTACAACTTTGGCTGGCGTTTATTCTGAAGTGGCTGCATACGAGTTTACGACGCTGACAACTGTTCCAGGTTGTGTTAAATACAAAGGAGCTAAAATTCAGTTACTCGATCTCCCTGGAATTATTGAAGGAGCTAAAGACGGAAAGGGAAGAGGAAGGCAAGTCATTGCTGTAGCGAGAACATGCAGTCTAATTTTCATTGTACTAGATGTCCTCAAGCCTTTGGGACACAAAAAAATTATCGAAAAGGAATTGGAAGGGTTCGGACTTCGACTCAACAAACAACCTCCAAATATTGTATTCAGAAGAAAAGATAAGGGTGGAATAAATCTTCAAACAATGGTATTTTTTTACTTATCAGTTTTTAAAATGTTGTCTATGTTGAAATGACGATTACTTGCTCACCGCCCATTTGGAACTTTGATTGTCTATTCAGGTGCAACAATATGGTCAATTTCCATTTTGCCTTAAGCAGTGTTTTGAAAGACGAACGTGTTGATTATTAATATATGGCATAAATTATCCATGCAAGTTTATGGAACTGAATATTTAAAATTTGATGTTGTTAATGCATGTCATAAAAGTACCTTACAATTAATATCGATATCGAACATGCCTTCTATTCTATACTCTTGAAAAATTGTCTTAGAATATTATTAATATTCAATACATTACATTGTCTGTAATTTAATTTCTATTTCCATTTATGTATTTCCGTTGTGAGTCTAAATATTATAACATTCGGATAATAAACACTGTTTTCATCTTTTAAATGGAAAAAAATGTGCATTGTTGTCACTTTCACTTATTATTAGTTCCCATTTATACTCGGTAAAGTTTGTCTTGTCCTGTCCTGTGGCTCTCTTCATGACAGACATAGACTTCATAAGTAACCATCTAATCGATCAACTCCAGTTCGGTTTCGGTGTTGTGCAATATCTGTAGTTTCGATTTCAAGTTTGATTGATTGAAGTGTCAATTTTACTTAGTTCTCATTTCATGTTTATGCGTACGTTCATAACTACATTCGATTCTAAGGAAGCTAATTTGTCTTATTTTATAACGATTCTTCTGATACCACGAATGCAAGTGACGGACAGTTGGATGTAAGTCTGAAAAGTGACAAATGAAGGGGTGAAAGCACTGAGATGTCATTTTATGTATGACGTGAATTGCTATTGTATTTTCGTTCAAAGACTTATTTCATTGCCATGTTTAAAAAATCACTTGATACACGGCACGAAAATATTAACGCTTGCTACGTCATGCTAAAAAATTGATTTGATACCTGCAATATGTTTAACAACTGATTGGAACATTTACATTGCATCGAGGACTCAAGGTGATGGTGATATGATGACAAGCATGGTATTAGTTTTTAAAATTAAAACAACTCTCCAAAATCATACCATACTATTTGTTAAAAACTTCTTCCATCAAGAATTTTCCAGCATGTCATATATAACCTATCGAAATACTGTTTTGCTTGCTGCAAAAAATACCTGTTTTTTACATTCATTTCAATTTCATTTAAGTACTATATCATCATCATTACCTCAAAAATTTTCATAGGATTATGCGACAATACTGTATTTAAATAACTTAAAATGTGGCCAGCGACAGGGTTATTATTTTAATTGACAGTTCAATCTTCAATATGTCGGTCTAACACACGAGCCCTTTTAACTTTCAACGTATTTTTATCTGCAAATCTTTTTCAAAAATAAAATATAGCAAATAGCGATCTTTATCAGCAAAGTCCAGTATTTTTTTTTACCAATGTCTCGCGTTTCCCCAAAATAGCATTAGCATCTACTAAATATTTTATAAGATCGTTTACTTAATCTCCGCCATCTTGACGACATAATGGCTTGAATAAATGTTAACTATCAATCAGTCTCTTGTCATTTCAAACTACTGAAACAACCTTATTATTTACCTAGTTCACGTTTTCAGTTCCGATCGTGCCATGGCCCAACACAATTGAAGAACCATAGGTAGCATAATGCATGCTATTAATATTACAAGGAACTGAAGAAAGCTACCCGAGGACAAGCTTGTGAACACGAAAGACATGTTCTAGAAATTCTTCGTTTGCTCCATGATACTGAAAGCGTTGATTTGTTGTTAATGTTAAACCTAAACCTTTGTAATAATATCTACAATTTAATGTCAAGAACGTAACTGTTTCACATTGAAAACTTTCAGTGGAAATTGATTAAAACTTTCCTAGAAAATAATCCACCTTCCCCGGTAGTTTTTCCTTACAAAAAGTGTGACGAAACTGGACGAATGTCACGCAAGCTAGAAAAAAAAGCTTCATAATCTGTCTGTTTGTCTTGCTTTTGCATGATATTTCCAACAGTTAGAAAATAAGCATTAACCTTGAATGTTGAATCGTTCACATCTATGTAATATGGTTCCTTGAAGTGAACAAAATTCGATGAAAACCCTACTGTGTGGAATGGAAAGTGACAAGGCGATGAACGACAATAGAAATCTAATACTTAAAATGGATTTCATCCAAACCGAAGAAGACTTGGAGGAAAAGTTTGGGTATTTGCTGACATTTGGTAAAGTACTAGGGTGCTACCCAACCAAAACTTTTCTTGATATGTAAGTCTGTGCTATTCTTAAGACCCCTTTTAGAAAATTGAGCCTATTTCAAACAGAGACATTCAATTGCAATAATTGTACAACATCAAAGATGAACTTTTATTCCGTTTTTTTGCAGACTCTTTCGATTGATACCTCTCATGTTGGGATCGGTCGCAGTGGTAGATCTAGTGGGGATCGCACTACTAAAGCCGAATTCAATTAGAACAGCAACAGAGATTGCCAGGGATTTTGGAGTTCCAGCCTTTTACTGTTTGGGAACCTTTCTGTAAGCTTCCTGAACCGATACAGTTTACACCTCAATCAGCATCCAATCACATTTCCCAGAAAATTCAGATTTTTCATGCTTTGCGTGACGTAATATTTATTTTTATTTTATTAAAATGTATGTAGGTTCTATTATATACAACGTAATAGCCACAAACTTCAGGAAATTTTTGTGAAATGGAAACAACTTAAAATCAAAGATCCAGATCCGCATTTGAAACGCTTTGTAAATCTCTCGTCAGTATGCGTACTCACGTCAGCCATTCTTGAGAATGCTACATTTCATTTCAAGCTCTTTCCTGTGTTTGGTAAGTTAAGTCTTAGAGTGCCCCATTTGCAAAAAAAAACTCAGCAAATCGAAACCAATGCAATTTTAATGATAACCACTTTTTGTTTAGAAAACCCAGAAACGTCCCGGAACACATCCGCTTTAGAAGTTTACTACAAACGGTCACACGGACATTGGGCACTTTACGTTCCATATAATCCTGTCATTTCCATTTTACTTTGTGTAACGAATAAATGGGCCCTTTATATTTGGAACTATACGGATGTCTTCATTGCCGTTATTAGCAGGGCATTGTACTTCCGCTTTAGTTGTATTCTCAAGAATCCCTGCGGTGGTTAGTCACGAATAAATTATGCTATGTCATACCTAATTAAATTTCCTTGTCGTTCCAACTTAATGTTCGTAATAATTTGGGTACTTCCTCTTTTTTCAAAAGATGAGAAAGTTTGGAGTTCCGTCTGGGACGAGTATTCCCAATTGGCTGAGGTAGCGAGGTTGGTGGAGAAGTTTCTTAGTCCAATTATATTTGGAGTTTATACGTTAAACATGTATGCAATATGCATGCAGGTTTGGGAAATACAATTTCAACAAATGCACATTCCAATTTAAAGTTTTGCCGGAGATAATTTACTTGTTCATAATTTCCAGCTTCATATGTGGCTAACGCCATCGGAGAGCCAACATATTTTGCACACGCTCTACTTGGCATGGTCGTTTGTCCATCTACTGGGACGAGTTTTTCTCGTGTCCATTACAGCAGCTCAGTTTCATGATGAAATTCTCAACTTTCAAAAGAAACTTCATCGTTGTCCGGAAGGAAAATATGAACTTGAGGTAGGCCATCATCAGAATTTTATGTAAGGTTGTAAAAAATAAAATTTTAATTATGAATTTCAGATTGAAAGGATAGAAGTTTGCGCGGAGGAACCCAGACGCGGTCTTGGTCTAACTGGCTTGGGCTGTTTCGTTATTACAAAGCCGTTCATTCTTTCAATTTTCTCTGTAGCTTTTACTTTCGAGGTCTTTCTGTTACAGAGCGACTCAATTAGAATTGGATAAACATGCGACTTATTTTTTTTCTTTTGTACTTTTTGTATCGATTGATTAATGTCTATTTGGGATGTCCCCATCCTTCACAGACAGGAAGTGAAATGAATGCAATATTTAAGGTTACATTTTTTGTTTATTATTAAACGTTTTCTTAGTTTTGCGTATTGTCATTTTGTTAGTCTTGATATTTTTCAGGCGAGTAGAAATAAATTACATTTCAACGAATGTTACGTATTTGAATAACGTGTAATATGTACGTATAATATAAATGAATACAAGATTATTTAAGCTTCCTTTGTTCACATTCACAGCATGAGATGAATTTGATTATATTAATAATAATTTGTTAAACATGTGCCACTTCCGCTTCCTCCTCTTGTATTGTAGTATATTTGACTCCTTGGGTGGTGGTCTGGTGAAGGGGACTTGCCGGACGGCACAATAAACCTTGATTCGTGTACAGGAAGTAGCCAACCGCTGAGAGAAATAGCAAACCTAGAATCCATGCTATCACTGAGACTGCAGTTGAACCATAATCGGACCCCTGGAGAACTGGACATTCCGTGTACACTACGTCCAACAATAATTGGCCGGTATTGTTCTTCGGAAGTCCGTCATGGCACGTCAATTTCTGCCACATTGGTGTCTTATCAGGATTCGTTCTTGTCCAATTCCGGACAGTCTCCAGAAACAAATTTAGCCGACAATCGCATTCGAAGGGATTGTTCCATAGATTAACTTCTATGAGTGAGCCTTCGTGATTCCTTTCGTGGAGAAGATTCCAAAGGCCAGAGTTCTCTCCAATTGTTCGGATATTGTTGTAGGTGAGATCAATGTAGCGCATGTGATTTAAACACGTAATGTCTAGATTCAAGTCGGTGAGGATGTTTTGAGACAGATGAAGATCCATTAGGGAAGGAAGTTGGCAAAAAATTGCTGGATCGTTGACATAATCAATCCCGTTGTGCTCCAAGTGGAGCTTTTCCAGCCTCGTGAGATTACTTTCGATGAATATTCCAGACAAATCGGCAAGCAAACTTAAAAAACACATTTAAATTGAATAAGATACAATTGGACTTGACATCATGTATAAGTTGTTCGTGGAATTGTATTAGACTTACTCTGCATTGTTCGTGTCAAATGCCGATGAGAGCATGAGAGTTTTCAAATTCACAAAATTAGAAAATATTCTTTTGTGATCTTTCAGAGTTAGACGGGAAATGTTGTTGTTATTCATAACCAGCGTTTCCGTTGCATTCACTCGGTGAAACGTTTTGCCTAAAATATTTTGTATTCCATTGCTACTCAAGTCAATGTAGACAAGGTCAGGGTATGTGTTCATATTTCCAAAAATGTTCGATGGGAGGTTTGGAAGATTGTTTCCGGTAAAGATTAATATCTGGAATTCAATGAAACCCGAAATTATAACACTTTTGTATTGATTTTTTCATTAATGTCTTTTGTACGCTTTTTACCTCGGTATTGTCTGGCAAATGTTGCAAAGGCTGCGGTGAGCTAAAACCGGCATCCGTGCAGTTTACAATATACCTATTTCCTCGAAGCACTCCAAACTCCTTACCCACAAATTGATAGCCACATTTGCAGTAACCTCCAAACTCACTAGGGCATTCCGTGTCATCCCTGATCTCAGCCAAGTTGTCCTTCACGCTTGTTGATAATGGCTTTCCACTCGCTCCTCCGCCAGACTTCTCAAGAATTTCATCCGAGTCAAAGTTTTCACTCTTTGAACGACCTCTCTTTATGGCACTACTACTGCTTGCGACGCCCTTCCCCAAATCAAGGAAATCGTCCGAGTAAGGGTCATATTTCCTCTTTAGAGTTGCATCACTAAACAAACGATTGTGATTGACTCGAGTCACTGTCGACGACGAGTGAGAGTCCGAAATCGGAGATCTCGCCCAGACCTGACCTCCTGGAGGTATCACCTCACTCAACACGATTAAAATAACTAGCAATACCGGTCTAGTTAGCACTAAAGACGTATTCCTAAAACTATGAACTAGCTTAAACGTAAATGATAACCTATCCATTTTATTCAGATCAGATCGTAAAATACGTATAAAACTTTTTTTTGGCACTCTATTCCAGACCAATTTAAATTCCTCTTTAAATCACATAAAAATGCAACTTCATTTTCCCCTTTGCTCTCAAAAGAGAGATCCAATATTCTTTTGTTTTAGCAATCTAGAAATCTATAAAAAGATCGTGATCAAAATGTATCACGTCATCTTCACAGGTAAATTCTAGCCATCCATCACCCAACTTGTAAGGTGATCTCAAATCCCCGTCCGAATGGGTTAAAACTTAACAATAAAAAAACCACATTTGCAAAACTATATTTTCTCACAACAAACTTTCTGCATGCAAAAAATTTAGTTTGGTCAAACCGAAAGGCACAAATTTCATGATATCTGTGTGTATGAAGGTTGGGACATGATACGAAAGAAGTAACAAGAAACGTGCATTTGCAAAGTTGATTTTTTGTTCATTCCACTCTAGCTTACGTACATATTTTTCTATTAAACATGTTCATATCTAGTGTATATTCGTATTCACTTTTTTATGCACTTTACACACATTAAACAAAGATAAAAAAAATCGAGAGATTTTTTTACCTTCACTTTTTCAGAGAATCATCCACTTCCAGTTCCAGTCCAGTACATTTGGTCTATTATGTCAATAAAAAAAAGTTTTGCTTGGCGTGCTTGTCCCTTTCACACTATCTACCGACCCAGGAGAATAAAATCTGAGATCTTCAGACAAACTTTTGAATGCATTCATTCACTCAACATCTTCCTCTTTTTAGGCAATAAATACTGTCAATTTTAATTGGTAGCTGATAAAATATTTTTTATAGGTTTAGATCCCAATTTTTACTACTACTATAATTTAATTTAGAGTATCGAAAGTCACAGTGGCGAGCTATAAGTAAAGTAGCGACGTCGTAAAAAGTCTCGTGAAAACTTTTTCCTTTCAAAATATTATTTGCATTTTGTTGTTGTTGTTGACCATTTTGATTATGCAGAAGTTACTTGGTGGTATACTCAATTTTTTTTGTCTAGTCTGCAGAGCCGAAAAAAGATGATGAAATGAAGATATTATAAGGTGACAAGACACATAATAAAGTGACGAAGATCATATCATAAATATGGCTTCCCCTCATGAGTCCAAAAAATATTTGAAAGTGCCAAGAGGCAAGTGCACATGCCAAAAAAAAATTATTTTCCTGAGGTGAGTTATGTAGGTACCTATATTAAGTATGTATGTATGTATGTATATCATTTCAGTCAGAGTAAATCACATTTGAGATCTAGAAATAACCCTAAAGATTTAATATTTGCATCGTTGATGCATTCTCAATTCACTTGATACGCTCACTGCGAAATCCCATCATGATACTGCACAGAACACAAAATTTTTTGGGAGAAATGGACATGTGTCCCAATAGAATTTCTTTTTTGCAGACGAAAGTCAAGACGGTCGGTCATCCATCCGCATAATCATAATCTTGAGTTGAAGAAAAAGGAGGAAGGAGCATGTATGAAGAAGAGAAATACATACAAACAGGCTAACTTACTCACTCCTTCTTTTCTGAATAATATTTATGGAGTCGAGTGGGATCACTCCATTGTTGGTTGGTGGTTGGCGATGATTATTAGAATAACAATAAAAAAAGACGAGATCCCCTCTGACTCAATGGATTTCAGCGAAAAAATGCTTCGAAAATAAGGCTTGGCTTGGCCCACAACGACAAAAATCGACTAGTCCTCCTAACCACCACAGATTATATTCAAAAAGGAAGGTGGCAGACATGTAGTCAGACAAGCTAAATGTGTTCACAACGATGATGTTGTTGACGATGATGATGTGATGTCGGTCGGCATTATCATTTTCAGTGCATACAGAGTCAGTTAGCGTTAGATTTTGCCCATCAGTTTTTACGGTAAACATGGGCCACGGGGATGCATTATGCGAACTATGGGCTTTTTATAAAAAGTGATAGGGTTAGCTTAAAACATGAAAGTCAATCAAAATTCAGATGTAAAATGAGAAACGTGATCTTTCGTCCACAAACCCAGATTCTCATTAAATTTTAGTGTAAGGAGGGATGAACCATGTAATGCATTTAAAATGCTTTCTTTTGGAATTTGGAATTCGTATTACTATGTGAGATGTTGATCATTATGATTTTTCACTTCACTGCAAAACCACTTTCCAATTGCCACCAATACATAAGTATATACATACTTTACTTACACCTTAACTTTGGGCGTTATATGCAAATAAAAATTTGTATAAAGCCTGAATAATCTGACTTCTCCGCTGAATAGAAGAAGATGCAATAGATTAGTTTTCCTTTCCGTGGATGGGGAGATTTTTCATGTGTTTACCTTGTTTATTGTGTTTGACTACATGAACACAAACACATTCAGATTCAGATCCTTTTGAAATGCTCATGGTAGTAGTAGTCCAAACAAACTCAAAAGCATTAAAAAACTCAGGATTTTTTAAAAAGGATGTGATCATGATCACGACCACGACTATGACTATGATTATTATGTACATTGTTGCTCAAAATGCATAAGATTTGTTAAAGCTTAATGTTAAGCTGTGGATTGAAAGGTGATTCTTTTTTGGAGAAGGATGGAATACAATGGAGAAGATGTTTGACTTTTAATGTTTACCTACCTGTAAAATGCGGTAAGGTAAATGGAGTATTGTGTGGCATCATCCTCATCATGATCCGCTCAGCCATTGTAACTTCATCATGAAACGCGATCATGATCGTGGCTTTAGGATTAGATCACGCAATAGTGAGCCCTAGTCCATGTTAAGTATGCAGCGTAAAACTTTTTTTATTGTATGGGATACATCAATGAGAAGCTGAAAATTGTAAGTGAATGCTTGATAAGTAATTGTGTCGTCCCTGGAAAATACATGAGGTAGAAATGCATTAAGATAAAAACTTGCTTGCCTGCCTGAAATTCCAATGAATGAGAACGAAAATGCTAAAAGCATTTTATACACTTGTCAAAAGCTCGGATATAAAACTACCTGTGCATTTGCATTGTTCGTAGTCGTCCGTCGTCGTTGTTGTTGTAACATCACTTTAGCGAGCATAAAGAGGACGTTCGTAGAAATGTGTGTTTAATGAATAACACCAAAAACGGAAAATGACTTAGATTGGCTTTGATGGATGCAATGTCACGTTCAGACTTTGTGGCGAAGAGAATTTATGGAATATGAACAATATTTACTTGAAATGCATTATCTTCAATGAATTCAGTTCAAAACTTTGAACGATGAACCTTTTAAGTTTAATGTAAAGTTTATTCACTTAAAACTAACAAAGTTTAATGTTAAAAACATTTAAAATCTATTTTGCAAATCCTAACTTTCAGCTTGACTCGCAGTTCTGCGAGGAAGGAATTAAAATTTCATTTACAATTTGTTTACTGAACCGATCTTTCGAAAGATGCTAAAATACCTTTTTATTATTTTACAAAATAGTAATTCTAATGAAGCATTTATCCGAAGGAAATGTGAGATCCCCTGTGGAGCTCATGAATAATTTCGCAACAGTTCTCAATTTATAAATGTTAATGAAAGTAACATTGTGGAACAAGCCTAACATATGCCGCAATTAATTCCTGATGCAAATTCCACTACTCTTTCCACTACCACAGTAGATTTGTTATAGATTTAACTCCAGAATTTAAATGAGAAGGTCATCACGTAAAGTTCCAAACATTTAAAATCCTATAGAGTCCTTTAAAGTTCCATCTCACCTTTTGAAATATTCAGTTGCTTCAGTTCAGAACCCCGAAGGGAATTGAAATAAGTTAATTCATGGAGACATTTTTGCGAGCAACACGAAGCGTTTTATGGGAGTAGGGTGCGCCTACGAGATTCCACTCTCCTGAGTAGATTATTTACTCATGTTAATAATTAATTCAACGTAAATCTTTAATCTCACTTTGCGATGAAATTAACATTGGAAAAAAGCTTTAAGCTTTAATCTTTTTCACGAATTTGTAGGTTTAGGGCTACATCCTAGGAGCTTTCAAGGGCACTCGTAGAAAACTACGTAATCCAAATAACACTGCATAATTTCAAGGGAAAGCAAGTACAACAAGGCACCTTATTATTAACCTCCTTTTTGTATAGGAATCAGAAGAAAAACAAAAAAAGCTGAAAGGTAAGCACTTAAATTGTTAAAAATGTGCGCTTCAGCAAGATTTATGTTTTTAGGTTCCAGTCACGAAGCATGAAATTGGATGTCAAAGTGCTTACGCAAAAGCTAAANTTGTTAATAATTAATTCAACGTAAATCTTTAATCTCACTTTGCGATGAAATTAACATTGGAAAAAAGCTTTAAGCTTTAATCTTTTTCACGAATTCGTAGGTTTAGGGCTACATCCTAGGAGCTTTCAAGGGCACTCGTAGAGAACTACGTAATCCAAATACACTGCATAATTTCAAGGGAAAGCAAGTACAACAAGGCACCTTATTATTAACCTCCTTTTTGTATAGGAATCAGAAGAAAAACAAAAAAAGCTGAAAGGTAAGCACTTAAATTGTTAAAAATGTGCGCTTCAGCAAGATTTATGTTTTTAGGTTCCAGTCACGAAGCATGAAATTGGATGTCAAAGAAGCTTACGCAAAAGCTAAAAAAAATTACAAAGATCAAATTCTTAAATTGAATAAACGAAACACATTATGGAAAATTTGAGCTTTTTACAGAGCTTTTAGAATTAAAAAACATTTCCTACGCCAATCGGATTTTTTTGAATGGAATGCTTGGGTTCAATAACATAACAGTGATCCCTGTTTATGAATCGTTATGATTCTCCAAATGCAAGTCCCGTTATTTTTTTATTATACGTTCAAGGTCGAAGGATCGAAAATAAACGACGATCATGAGCAGAGTCGGCAGCCAATTCACCAAATGTGACCTAGATATTCCCAGACTTTGATTTCCATTAATTTTAGCCTGCAAAAGCGGTTCCTTCTTAAACTGAATGAATCTGGTAAGAGCACAACATAACACAACAAAATTAAAATATGAAAAGATGACATTGTGTCCTGAAATTGAATGAGATTATGCCATGAATGAGCGTAATTTAGATGACTCTGTGTGCTTGATTTAATTGTAAACACCTGTATAAATTATTGATAAATTAATAAAATAAGTACATAATGTAGTTTTGCAATAGGGTAGGTAACCTCTGTTCTCGTTTTTTTTGTTGTACGTGCGACAACCCATAAAAAACAATTTTTCGTGTATAAAAAGAAAAGCATAAACATGAAAATTCCATCATTTCCCAACGCCAGGATCAACTTAGTTGGCGTGAAGTATTCGGTGGATTTTTTTGACGTGTGAGTAGGAGGACTTTGTAGGGTTTCACCTTTTTTTCCTTGGCATAGGGAAGGTTCGGCTTTTATAATGATAAAAGATGGATCTCTAAGGAGGTTTCTCTCCTACGCACTTGCGAGTGCATTAGCAGGACAAATTCTGGTCGTGTCATGTAGTCCCACTACTACTATGAACGATAGTCCCGTGAAGAAGTCCTACAGGAACTACAAGGTCTTCAGAACACAACCAGTGAATAATGTAGAGACCATTGAGAAACTAATGGAGTTTGATGGGGTTCAAGGTTTGTTTTTTTTACAACGAAATCTGGTTACACTCGAATGGAATTGATTAGAGCATTGATATATATTCTTTTCACGTGACAGATGTCTCGTTTTGGAAGTATCCAGCACTGAATGAGAGTGTAGACATTATGGCCTCCCCAGAAAAAATGTCTCTTGTGGAAGGAGCTCTAAGTGACTTGGGATTGGAACACACAACAGTGGTTGATGATGTCGAGGCTTTGTTCGAAAATCAGAATGATGTGCAGCTGAACTTGAAGCAGGCGACAACAATGAGTTGGAATCGTTATCACAGATATAATGGTAAACGAACCTGAACTTGATTGCTGTGGTTGAGTTGAGTGAAACGAGACAAAAGGAAAGTGACAAGTTGAATTGAACATGTTCTGTCTGATTGCAGTAATAATGAACTACGCTAAGCAGCAAGCCGCAAGGGATAGCATGGTCAGTTATCAGTCTATCGGGACCTCAACTGAAGGCCGCGAGATTGGCCTTGTCAAGATTTCCACCGGTGGACCGAATAAGCCAGCCATCTTCATGGGTAACGACCGTATTTGACTTCAGGGGGGCAAAATGAGATATGAAATATTAAAACAAACAATTTAATTTAAGATGGTGGAATTCACGCGAGAGAATGGATCAGTCCTGCAACCGTCACTTACATGATGCACCAACTCATCACAAACGACCGCTACAAGGATCTTCTCGACAGCTTTGACTGGTATATTGTGTAAGTGAAGTTCTACACATTTTTTTTGCATATTACATGACATAATTAAGAAACTTTGACTGGAGAAAATAACGGTTGCTGTTTTATTTAACCTCCTACAGACCTATAATCAACGTGGATGGATATGAATGTAAGTTGTACAATTGAGTTCAGACTCATACCTTTGTAAATAATTTAAGACGTTATTTACACAAAGAAAGTTTATTCATGTTCTCTCAAGCTCACAAATAAGTAGTACAAAATATTCTGAGCAACCTTGAAACTTTTATTTATGATGACTGTTGACCTTTACCTTTGCGTAGATACTCACACGGCAGAAAGAATGTGGAGGAAGACTAGAAGCCGAAATAGCGGTTCCCGTTGCATTGGGTAAGTCATTAATTATTCAAAGACTCGCGGCATCGGCGACTCAGAGAAAAAGTCCTTTGTATTCACGCTTCGTTAAAACCCTTGTCTTGTACCCTTGTCCAGGTTCAGACTTTAACAAACTGCATTTATTTTATTTTTTTTTATTCCAGTGTTGATCCCAACAGAAACTGGAATTACCAGTGGGGAGGTCCAGGTATGTAATCCTGATTACAAGTCTAGTCCACTAACAAATCTAACGATGTATTTTGTATGCAATATTGTATGCTTTTTTTGAATCTCATCAGGTACGTCTTCGGATCCCTGCTCTGATATTTACAAAGGACCCAGAGCATTTTCCGAACCGGAGACTGCAGCAGTGGCAAATGCAATCCTCGCTAGAAGGAGTCAAATCAAGATGTACCTGACTTTCCATTCCTACTCCCAGCTTTGGCTTATGCCCTGGAGTTACACAAGGAGGAGGCCTGCAGACTACAATGATTTATACAGCTTGGCATACCAAGGCGCGTCCGCTTTGTCCCGCACTTATGGAACTCAGTACAGAGTTGGAACTGCCCCTGAAATTTTGTATGAAGCTGCGGGAGGAAGTGATGACTGGGCCAAGGGTAAAGAAAACGACCTAAAAATAGGATCATGTGTAGATTTAGATGGATGGATGTTTGATGATATGATGAGGGCTTACTCATAAGCCATCATCCATGACTATGACCATGAGATGAGAGAGACGAGTCGGTCGGTCATGTGCTGCTAAGTCTTCGCCGACTTTTACAGGAGGCACTTTGTCTTCCTTCGTCTCATCAAATATTAAAAAATTGTTCGTACTTATCACGTGCCTGTACCTTATTTATTTTTAGGTGGTGCTGGAATCAAATATTCATATACTGTGGAGCTGAGAGACAGGGGAACTTACGGTTTTGCTTTACCAGCCTCGCAGATTCAACCTACAGGAGAGGAAACGATGAACGGAGTGGCTGCAATTGCCAGAGCTTTACGAAAAACCCTAGCGTCTAGTGGATAAGTACCTAGTCATGTGGAATGAAAACATTAATGAAGATGGATTCGTTCGTGATGATGATTCTCCTCTTGTACTAGTACTTTATTACACACTTTGTATGCGATCACGTTGAAGGACAAATGCTCAAAAAAAGGCTCATTAACATTATACACTCCAATTAAGTTTCAAGCTTCGCTGAGAGAACTCTCGCACATTAGCATTCTAAGTTTCCACAATTTATTCCCTAATTAAAGGAACAATACCAAATGATTTGTTAGACTAGTAAATTCGATTATCCTTTACGTGGAACTTTATATGTGTTATACATAATTACATTACTGATTGTATACGTTTTCTATAATTAAATTTTTGCTCGTAAGTATCAGTTTCATGCGTCAGTCCCCAATAAATCAAGTCGCGTGTTCAATTCCCATCCTCTACTTTTCCGAATACTCGATCAAACATAAGTTTCAACTTGGAAAGTTTTTTTTACATTGTCCTTCATTTCTCAATAACATTACTGGAAGCCCTTTTTACTATTGTTTGGTTTACTTTAGATCCTCCCGCTTTTCGATTTCATAGCCTACAGTTCTGTTCGTCTTTTTATCCTTTCGCTTCCTTTTCAAGGACTCTCCAATTTTGCCTTCCACTTCCATCTCATCTATTTCCCATTTTGTGTAGAATAACAGAACAAACAAATTATGTAAAAAGGAATTAATTACAAGGACGACAGTTACAATTCCCATCTTTTCTTCTACTTCGAGCTTTTTATTATATTAGGAGATTTGACAGATATTTATAAATAAAAACTGTATTACCATGTCTTAGTTGAAAAATTATCGATTTTCATCTCTTACTTTAGCATACGTCGATTTAGATGACATGACATAGGCTGTACTGTACATGTAATGCAATTAAACAATGAGATGGGAATATTTGGAAAACTGCGCTCCATTGGTCTTGGTCTGCTTATGTGATTCAATTAAATTATGTATGTAATTCAATATCTCGCTTAGACTCTTCTGTATTGTTTGATTTAGGCAGGAATAGGAATCCGAAAACGGTTAAATAAGCTTTGACCTTCGGAAGTCCTATCAACTTTCATTAGAACATTAGCTCATCCAATATCCGATACTGAATTAAAAGTCATTTTCGTTTGACTGACAAATAACATTGGATAAACAAAATGAAACATGGCATAATCTAATCGAATAAAATTCAATTTGACAACATAATAAAAGCCTACACATTCAAAATTTTATTTGATACTAGACCCCCGCCCGCCCTTGGCAATTTCCTTTGTCGTAATGTTTTATTTTCAAAACATTGTTTTAGATTGTGGTAGCCATAAAAGCTTGGTGGCTTTCACTTTTTTATTAATCAGATTATGGGCATAATGAGAAAAGCAAAGCCTGGCTCTCGGTAGCTTTTTTGTATCTATTGCCTAACACACATTCTGAGAATCCTGATGTGCACTTATGTAATACATAAAGTAATATTAATGGAGACTATTATGGAGCTTTCCTGCTGTGCTGTTATGTGGTTTCCAAGTTTCACCTCCGATTTTTCCCCCAACCCCCGCATATTTCATTTACTCTCGGAAACTCAAACAATTTTATTAGTTAAACTTTTGAAAATTTCGTGAGAAAATTCAATATTCTTTCCATAACTAACTTCAGCAGAAGATACAGGGGTAATATTTACAAGCTCGTCATCCTTCCTGTCGTTCATCATAACTAATTGAAAAGCCTTTTCATTTAATTTCCATACAGTAGGCAACTGAATCCGGCATGGATGGATTGAAAAACGAACGACTGTGATACTTTATCTGCCCACTTTATTATTAAAATGAAAAAGTAACGTAAACAATGGATGAGAACTTCTCATGCTACGGTTTTAATTGGGTTAAAAAACTTGAATCTGCATCGCTTCCCTTATGGAGTCCTTAAATTTAGGCAGGACAATTCGTCATGAATTTGAGTTTAGCAGAGAAGCCTATTTTGCATTTACATAAGATACTAGAGAAAAACTTTGGCTTTCTTTTGCAAAATATTTTTTTAAAACCTTATTCTCCAAAAAATGGAGCCAAAGTTGCAAGTGTGTAACGTATTGGTTGACTGGTTTCATAAAAACATTTTCATGGTACCCCTCCAAAAAAGTGACGACAAGAAAAGAAATACCGTAGAAAGGCATTATAATGGCGATGGTATTGGGAATTTTTTTAAACTGTTGTTCTGGTACTGGAACTGTTGTTAGGTACTCTTTCCTCATTTGACATTACAACATTCACCATGCACGCTTGGAGGATCACCGATGACATGCTTAGATTCTCGAGTGAGCAAGGAAGAAGAAGAGAATGAGAGACACATACATTTTCCAAAGGCTTCGGCTCGTCCTCGTCCTACTTTCACTTTTCTATGGTGACTGTGGCAGTAGCACAAGGAGCACTCCAATCCTTCCCTAACAGGTACCTAAGCAGATACATGATGAGATGAGGTTCTTGTTCGATGTTTGAAATGCCAAACACAAGTGAATGCATAAAGAAGGGCTTTGCTAACATATCCTTTTAAATTAGATAACTACTAACTTGGCCAACTTTCTAGCAGACCGTATCGAAATAAAAAGTTTTGCAGGTGCTTGTACAATAAAAAAGAAAACTTTTTGAGAAAGGTATAAGCACTTTTTTTAGCGAAGCTTTTCTTCCATTTTGCATATGCTCTTACATGCTTGAAATTGGAAGATTTTTTTGCTATTCTCATTTTCTTCTTTTACGGTCCATGCAACCTTGCAGAAATTGAGGAAGCGTGTAACTTCTAAATATAAAATCTTGGTATTCTAAGTACGCTCGTAAAAAATCTTTCTTCGGAATGGATATTACCATTGCATCCAAACGTGAAGCATAAAATATCAAGGTTAGGGTTTCTTCAGTGTACATCACTTCACATTCCAGCGGTATGAGTAAGTAAGTACTAACTCGAGTGAGTCCTTACCAATAAGTATTATCGTTTGATATATAAGACTAAAAGTGTACTTTTAGTACTCATAACAAAAGGGTATTAATGGTTTCTCACATTCGAGTAAGCATGAGTAAGATCGCGAAATTTACAATTTGTGGGGAGTAGTTGAAATAATTTAGCACTCGATGGAAGCGTTTCATGATTATGAGGGACATTAAAAATCGAATATACTACCTTACCTTTTCATGACAATTTATTTTGAAATTTTTGACGGTCATGATTTCCACTAGCAATCAAACAAGTCGTGATCCTAAATTCGACGGAGATTTGAGGATATAGTGGTTTAAGCTGACAACACAATCATAGAAAATTCAGCAATAGCCTTCACCCGAGCAAAAAAGGGATTTTCGTAGAACATCCTGCTGAATAATGAATTAACAATGGTTAGACAATCAGAAGGGATTATATTGTTATTACTGTTTTATCGGTGACGACAACTCCCAAAATCTAATGCTCTTTCACCATAAACCTGAGTCTTTGAGCTAAGCAAATATCTCTCTGGAGAGAAAGGAGAATTTAGGTGGATATGTAGGTATTCTATAGTGGAAGTGGAGCTAATAATACTCGACTTTAACGAGGAAAGAGAGAAGAAATCTGCAGACATCACACATTTTTATCCCCACCTCGCACAATCAACCTTACCTTTTTTATGTGCTTTCACGGCGAGTTGAACCTAAATAAATAGAACTTTCCACTTGCACAGCTCCAGTTTCCGATCCCAATTCCTTTGATTCTCTTTCATTTGCCAAAAAAGTGAAAGTCGATCGTCGGTTTCGTTGTGTCGTGTGAACTGATTGCGAGTTCATGGCAACTCACAAAAACGCTCTGTTCTATTGTGTTTGCTCTTTTTCGTTGCTCTTCAACAAAAGTGTTTGACGCGAAGCCAGAGGACTTTAACTCCATTGGTAGCTAGGCATGGAATGCATGTTTAGGTAAATTATATCCAACCCCAACCTAATCTGTTCTAAAATAAATAGATTATTTTTTTCGCTCATTAAAACAAAACTTTTATTTGCCACACAAGAATACCACTTACACAATTTTTTTTAATACAGACATACTGATACATACAGCAAGCAACGAGTGCGTTAACTCTTTCTTCCAATAATACTTTTAGTTTTTTTAATTCTGCGAGGTTGAACAAAAACAAGTAAAAAAGTTATTGTAATTTTTTCCCATTAATCTCATTCACACTGATACAGAATCGTTTTAGTTTCATCATTCAGGCCTACCTTAAGTTCATTGACACAAATTGGAGTTACACAAAAAATCGGACCTATCATTTCCGGTTTCTTTTTCAGTTGTAAGGTATAACTAATCTGTCTGTATTTGTTTTGAACATGTAGATCTATATACTATTTGCATTGTAAATCATCCCGTAGGTAGTAAATGTGTAGGTGTACTTTAGCGGTAATTTTTTTCTGAAAACGAATACATACCCTAAATCCATAAAACTTGTATTTCATATTTAAATTTTTAAATAGGTATAACACTTCCGCCTTCTCTCCATTCATCTTTCATCTTTTTCATTTACAGGGGTAGAAACATCACAATTATTTTTTGATTGAGTGAGCTTGAGAGAAAGGAAAATAAAAACGGTTCGATTGTTTAAACAAGTTGCTCTAAAGTAAACATAACATACCACATTAAGGTAGAAATCAATAACCTAGCATTATTGGTTACCTCATCTCATGTTTTAGTCATATAGTTTTTGTAACATCCAGTCAAATATATACATAGTTTAAGTTAATTACTTACATCGGTATGCATTACTAGCAAAAATGAAGTATTTAAATGGATTGGGTGTAATGCCTCCTATATTTTTTAAACTTTTGTGTGTGCTTATATTAGTAGTTTACTTAAACATACGATGATGAGATACTCGTTAGTCACGAAAGCATTATACAGCGATTCCATGAGGTTTCGTGTTGTACTGACTGAGATAAGTAGCTAAGACATTAAAAATGGATAAAGTTTCCCTTAAACACTAAAGCATGATGGGAATTGAATGCACTGTACAAGAAACAGCACCATAGTATCAATCACTGAAAATCTTGACCTTCAAAATTTTCTCATGTCACACACTAAAAAAAAGTCGTTATTTGGAGAAAAGTACTTCATCCCCATCTGTCGACCCGACAAGAGTCGTTCTACTCGTTGCAGGGTTAAAAGCAATTGAGAAATATGTTGTAAATGTAACCTTATAGCCATTTACGTAATATCAAAGTATGTACATATGAAAGTGCAAAATTGTAAACGAGCACCCTAAAAAGTAGACAACATGTACTTATTATTGGCTGATCTTGATCCTTTCCAATATTTGTGTGTTATGTTATGCTCTTATATTCACAATCGCTGAAGTAGCTAAAAAAAGTTCAAGGACTACTCGAAGAGAACTAGAACTTTAGTACTCTTTTATGGAAAGATCACATCACGCACAAAACAAATGATGCAGCATCATTATGTAATGTAATGTGTAGTAGTCGAGCGTAGGGAAAGTTGAGATCGAGTTTGAAGAGGTTTGAGATCATTTATGTTTCCAGTGAATTAATTATCTGAAGTGATTGCCATTACCGTTGTAGTTTTTAGCTGTACTGTAGAGAATATTAAAATTGCTTGTTTGCTCATTAGGTTTTGTAGGTTTCATCATCATTTATGATCGACGCGCCGGTTAAATCTCGAGTGTATTTTATAACCGGGAGATAAAAACGTCTAATTCGTGTTGAGCAAATTGACAGTATTGTTTCGTTTTGTTCGTGCTCCTTCGATACGATACGATGCGTTATTTATGTTCATTAAAGTAATTATATTTCGAAATTTTCATATTCATTATCCTCATATTAACTTCACTTTCACGCTTGAGGGGTATGATGAGAGCTTGGACTTGCTTTTTTCACGCTTCATGTTTTGCAAATGATTAGCAAAGCCCAAGGAAATTAAAACAGAGCGACTGGGGACGGGACTATGTACTACAGCGTAATTTCTTTTAAACTCGTGAATACGGTGGCAGTGTGCGATTTAATTTTTGGTACTTGATGAAATGGAATTGATTTCACAATCGCAGTATACTTGAAACGAGTCTTTTAGTGACGTGATTGAGTCAAACGAAATTCCGAGAATCATACTACAAAAAATTAATGTCTGCCTTGGTCAAATTACTCAAAAAAGAGAACAGTTCAAACTGAAGAGGTTGTGTGAGCAACTCACTCGTGAATACGGTGGCAGTGTGCGATTTAATTTTTGGTACTTGATGAAATGGAATTGATTTCACAATCGCAGTATACTTAAACCGAGTCTTTTAGTGACGTGATTGAGTCAAACGAAATTCCGAGAATCATACTACAAAAAATTAATGTCTGCCTTGATCAAATTACTCAAAAAAGAGAACAGTTCAAACTGAAGAGGTTGTGTGAGCAACTCATTCGTGCGTCCGACTTACGTCAAGAGCTTTTCTTTAAAATGAGAAAAATTAGATTCGTTTGAAAATGGCAGAAAGCGAAATCTTGTAGAATTCGTAGAACCAATAGAACGCAGAGGAAAAGTGAAAGTTCACATTTTGTCATTGTCTAACAAAAAAACGAAATAAATTTTGCTTCGCGTCAAGCTCGCTCTGCGACTTGAAAAAAAAAGTATCGAGGTAAAGATTTCTACTAACTTTTATGTGAAAAAGAAATATACTGCGGTTAAGTTACAATTACTAGCGGCTTTGGCGTGTCATGTTTCATATTTGCCGTCAGGAATAGAAATTTATTTTCTGCAATGGAAACAATTCCGACAAATACCTTTCAGGTTAGATATAGACGATCGATGCTTTTTATCGGTTAGGTAGTAATATTTATAATAGTTTTTACTATTCTTATAATTCTCACCTCTGACATTTATTTCAAACTTGTATGTAAGGATTGAGAAATGCGCTTTACGTGAATCGATTTTTGTTCAAATTGAAATTTTGCCAATATTTTTAATTTTCAAAGTCATCACTTCCGTTCATCCACCAAATATTTTGTTCCACTTTCACCATAAATACCACTGTATTCAATCTATCTGTATTTTCATTAAAGTGTATGCTGTCTTGGCTAGAATTTAGTATCTTAATTAATTCTGACATTTTTTTTTGTAGTCTACAAGCGTTTAAGAACGCTTTATTGTGAAATAAGAAAAAGAACGTGAATATGTGCCTCAATTCATAACATTTCAAGAATAAAAAACTGCTACCGTTTTTGTATTCGCGTAGTGAACGTAGAAAAAAGTATTTAATTATTTTTTTCCTTTTTAAACCATGACCTAGCCCACGACTTTTAATATAAAAATTTTTATATTTTACTCCAAAAAATTTTATCCAATTCATCAAAATTCCGATGTTTCCTTTCCCTTTCAGATATGAATAATGAAAATGAAAGTGTGCTGAGGGAAGTTCGCCTTTGTTCTCTTTTCATATGAAGACCAAAATTCTCTCTGTTTTCATTCATCCCACATCAGCAGCGATAATAATTCAATTTCATATCTTCATCCTTGTCCCTAACCAAAATGACTCATGATGTCTGTGTCAACGGCTGAAAGCATACACTTGATATTAAAAATTGCCAAAACGTGAAGATTCCATCCATTTTACTAAAAAAAACTGTATCCTGCACCATGAATTACATTAGATCCTAAGGTATGTACACATAAGTAGAAGCATGCAAAAACTCTTAAACCGACGAGAGATGAGCGAAGACAATAACGAAAGCAGACAAGACATGACCCATGTTTGGCCACCACAAATATGCAAGTTGTACCTCACACTCTTCAGCGCATTCATCCGCCTTTCTTAAGTCTATAATTCAATTTCATATCTTCATCCTTGTCCCTAACCAAAATGACTCATGATGTCTGTGTCAACGGCTGAAAGCATACACTTGATATTAAAAATTGCCAAAACGTGAAGATTCCATCTATTTTACTAAAAAAACTGTATCCTGCACCATATGAATTTTATTAGATTCTAAGGTATGTACATATAAGTAGAAGCATGCAAAAACTCTTAATCCGACGAGAGATGAGAGAAGACAATAACGAAAGCAGACAAGACATGACCCATGTTTGGCCACCACAAATATGCAAGTTGTACCTCACACTCTTCAGCGCATTCATCCGCCTTTCTTAAGTCTTCACTACTACAATATATATGTTCATGTATACATTTTCTAATTAAATTCTCGTTTTTTATCCGTGTCCTTCAGTTCCCTAATCTAGCTAAAATGAACGAAGAAAGGAAAGTGTATCATTATTTTTTTTTCCTGTTTTATATCCCTCATGCCTAGCGCTACACATTCCTTAATTAGCTCGTTGAGACTGTTGAGATGGTTGTTCGTAATGGTTATGTATAAAGTGTTTGGACTTTGAGTACATACGAATGAGCTTGATGGGATCATGAAGAATTGACCCATTGGGTGGTTTCGTAGATGAAGAAACCCCAGACTCGCTTGCCATACTGCTGCTGCTCCCACTGCTCGAGCTGGCGAGCATCGTTTCCCCTCCGTTCCCTCCATACTTGTCCTTCTCTTGGAGATATTTCTCACTGAGATCCTGGAGGAACTCAAGAAATCTCACGTCTGGAACGACCTTTTTCATTTCTTCCTTGTCCATCTGTGCGATTGTTTCGAGCTCCTTTGGAGTGAGCCATGGGAAAAATGAGAGATCTTGATGCAGGCGCCACACGAGCTCTTCCACAGGCGAACCCGGAGTGCTAGCTGACCCTTTTTCGTCCGTCTCAACCGCAAGACCAAGACTACAAAGTGTAAAGATAAAATAAGCTTTTGTACAAACAGAATTACATTACATGAAGTTATATGCGGAATAACAGAGGAGAGAAGCTTTAAAAGAAAAATTGAAAATGCGCTTAGCTCTTTAAAAAGCTAAATAGTCATGTCCTGCTTTTATCTTTTCCCGTTTCATTGTACTACGTAATTCTCAAAAAGTAGGGCTCCATTTTTTGTGGTGGTGTTGTTACCAAAGACTAAAGACGAAACGTTACAGTTTAAGCACGAGCTGGAATGAGTGGAGCCAAAGAAATAAGATGGACAAACTACTCCCATCTGCCTTTATTCCCAGCTTGTCGGCCTCTTTTGTGCCATAAAATAAATGACAAGATATTTATAAAGCACTTTGGGGAACATTCCCGCAAAGATAAAGACTCTCGATAAGGGTGACAGGGAGACAAGCAAGAAAAGCTGAGAAGAAAAATCGATGTGGAAGATGTGGATGTGACGACGACCAGTAAATGCTCCCCTAACAACCAACAGGATCTAAAGTCACAAAAAGTTTTTTCTCTGGAAAATGAGTTCAGTTCCAATATCAACTTTCCGGTTTTTTTCCAAAATGTACTCCCCACAAAATAAACCAACTTTATTATTCTCTCATATGCAGAACCTATGCTGTTGTGTTTTCGATTCTGCTTCAATTTTATGGAAACCAAGGGAAAACAGGAACTTGGATGGCAGTAGAAAACAAATTGGAGAAACAGAAAAAAAAACAGTACAAAGTCTATGCAAATAACTCACGAGACAACAACAATATCCGAACAAGAAAGTATGAAAACAAATTTTTTTTTTATCGTTTTCTTTCGTTCCACTTTCCTCTGATCTTGTATGAGTTATGATGTGCTATGCATGGTGATAAAAATAGAGTACATATATTTCATGTATCGGTCCTTTTTGTTTCTTTTTTTCGTGCAACAACATCATCATCATTTCAGTTTAAATCCATTCGATGCGGTTTAGTCACGAAGAGGTAAAAAAAAGAAAGTAAAAAAATGTTCGTTCTGTTTGAATTTTTCCTTGCTTTACCTTTTCTCGAAATTGAAAAAGGGTGAAAGTATAAAATTAGAAAATGAGAACGAGTTTGTGATGTGATGAACCACTCAACTTTATTCACGATTTTTTTTTTGCAGAGCTTTGGCGCAGATAGTATCATGAAAATTGAGTTCCGGAAGAAAATGAGAGAAAAGGAAGGATGGAGCTGGCCAATTCTTTCATGTCAAATGATATTTTTAATGAGATAATGAACCCAAGTGCGAAGGGTGGCGTTTTTGACCTCGTTTTGTAATGATGTTATGAAGATGTCATGTCAAATTAAGTTCGGCGCCCTGTATTGCATGCATAGCTATGACTACGAAAAGCTTCTAGAGATTTGCTATTCTTGCAAATGGGAAAAGGAGGAAATGAGTTGGGTTTATTTCTTGAGGTAAAAGTTCTAAGCAGACAGATTGAGTTTTTTAATTAAATTCGACAGACTTACATAAAGTTCGATTTGTAGGGAGTCCAACGTTCGTCCTCGCACAAGATCATAAGGGACGTGTCTGGATCGAGGGTGTCAAAATAGTCATTATCATCAATCTCTGTCCCATCACTTTCCAGCACAATTCGAATGGGAAGATTGAGAGGAATCTGGAACTTGGTTTTTGCTCGATCCTCTAGTTCATCAAGACTCCCAGCTGTCAGCCCCATACGGATTTCGCGTTGAGCATCTACAATTTTAAAGGGCTTATTTGGTGTCACCAACGCAATGATCCCGTCCTCTGCTGAGGTGGAAGTGGTAGTGGGTCTTCCACTGAGTACCAGAGCCGTTGCTGCTGATCCCATTGTTTCGGTCGATACAGATGTCATTGTCGCAAATTGATTTGTTCTTAGAGCCAGAGCGAGTGAGCAGTCGTTTTCAGAGATCGATCAGCTTCTTCCGTTTTCGTTTCCTGAAAGAAGAAAAGGTAAAAAAAAATCAAGACACCGTCAATATCTTTTGAACTGGAAAGCACGTCTTTTTCACCAACGACCAAAGCACAAGATTTTTTAAAAACTCTTGTTCAATTTCTCAGAAATCCGTTTTCAATCAGAATCTCTGTTTGCTCAACTAGCTCTGATTTCAAGAACTCAATTACGAAACTTTTTGATTGTACGTTTGGATAAGAACGTCAACCGCGTGGTCTTGAATCCACTTGAGCAAGTTTCCAGAATTTCTCGACTAATTAAAAAGTTTGCAATTATGTAAGTAGGTATTTTCGACTGAATTTTTACCTCGTTTAATCCTCTTTCTGTTTAATCAAGTTTTCTTTTCTAAGAACGAATCCGCCAAATCTCGACAAGTCACGACGCGACGATTTCTCTGCAGATAATGATGAACTTTCTGTAGGCGCACTTCCTCTCACCAACAATTTAGTTGTTTTAATCTGCTGATAAAGTAAACAATCTTTTTTTTCTTTTGTTCCAGTCAAGTCCCAGCTTTCTTTTAAACTAAGAAATGCGAGCTGTATGTAATGTATGCAGTTCCAGCCTGAGTGTGGTGTGAGCTAGCTCAAAGCTCAGCTCCCGGGAACGACTTCCATCTCGGAATTAATTAATTTTATGGATCGAGTTCAAAAACTTCGTGTTTTACGAGGTTAGTCTTTTCAAATAGTTCGACTCTGCTTCCTGCTTTTTTTCTCAAAATTCGTATATCTCTCCTATTTCATTTTTTATTACGCTCTGTTTAGCACTGATATATATTTTTTGTGGATTTTTTTCTCAAGCAATCAATGGGGAAAGAAAATATATACGCCTGCTGGACTGAACTCTTGATTTATGCTCTGGTTGAATAAAAATGCTGTGAATATTACCTTTGAAATGAAGCGTGTGCGGTCAAGAAAATGGGGAACTGAAGCGAAGTGGAGAAAAAAAAGGAACAATTCAAACAAAACTTATTTTATTTTCCAGAATGTCTATCACAAAAACGAATCAGCTGATGAATTCCCTGTTATGTAATACCATAAACGTTTCTCACTCTCGTTTTCCCTCTTTTCTTTCTCCAGCAAACTTTTCTCCTTTCACTTTCAAGAAGCACCAGCTGCAGTAACCTTCCTTCCACAGACTGCTCTGGCTCTAGCTCTGCCCTAAAAAATCGACTGACTGGCTGGCTAGCTCGTCTCGTCGGAGAGAAGGAAAATCGTGAACTAGATTCCGAGAAGGACGGGGAATGCCTTTTTGTCTTTGGCCTGGCCTGGTGCAAGCAAGTATACCTACCTACCAATGCATCTGTTCGTTCCAGAGGCTTCCTGGAACAGAAGAGCAAAGATAACCTCGTTTTTTTCTTGATAAAAAGTGCTGTCGTGGGTATATCAGGATCCTGATCCTGAGCTAGCTCAACTCCTAGGCTGGATCGGATACTATAATAAAAAATGCTCACGGCTCACACTCACTTTCTTCTAAAGCTGGAAAGACTGGTCTGGTCTGGATACAAGTCTAAGTGAAGACTGGAGGCTGAAGCAGACTCCAGCGACCTTTTTATTCGCTCCGGTTTTTTCTCTCTTTCCATTTAGAGCTTTAGATTCATTCCCTTCACGTAGGAGAAAACTCCTTGTACTCGTGGTAAAAAAGAAAAGTAGAGTGCACACGCGAGTGGACTGAGTTGGTGGCTGCCACCGTTCTTTGTTTCCTTTTATTCGTGGTAGTACTAGTCGTAGTTGTGCAGCAGCAGAAATATTTTTTCCCCGTAAAATGTGTGATACTACCAGTTTTAGACCTTTATATCCCTCCTAATATACTGCTAAGGCTATCAAACGATATTACTAGTTTTCCCTGAGCTTTTGGACGACTTTCTCTTCTCTCTTTCCATTTCAAAGCTCTGTCTTTGCTTTGGATGAAATGTAATAAATACGGATGCATGGAGAAAAACGAATGGAGACTACAAAACGTAGTCAGAAGAATAGACTGGCATATGCCATCATCCACTTTCTCTTTTCACCCGAAAATTTCAGTCATGATACGAACATGAACTCATAGGCCCAGTCTCCTTTCAACAGAGGTGGAGAAGAATAAAAAGAGGAACTAGGACAAAACAAAATGTTTAATCATATCAGCCAACCAGTTTTACTGACAGTTGTGCAGCGAATTTACTCATGCATTTTAGAAAATTGTGGAGTTGAGAGGAGCGTGTAAGCTGAAAACATGCTTTGAGTTTTTGGGTAAATATTTTTCAACTGGAAGAGGATGAGTTACGAAACCTAAACTTTATTTCGCTAATGGATGAATTCCATACTACAATGACCTTGTTTTTACATCCATTTGGATATTGTATCGAATTAAAAACGCCCAAATCAATAGGAATTTCTCGTGAAATGTTTCAAACGACTAACTGACCACTTGAGTTAGGCCTTCAAGTAAACGTTGGACGATTGTAGTGTTCAATTTTAAAAACTTCTTTTGATGTTGAAAGCAATAAATGTAGAAATGGGGAAAGGTGAGATCGTGTTTCAAAGCGATTTAGGACAATTTCAGAAAGTTCAGAGTCACAATAAGAAAATTAAAATGGGAACACCATCACCCACTTATTTGACATCTTCGTGGAACTTTTTGGCATTTTTTCGGTTGGTGCCATACAAGTTGGAATGGGATCCACTGAACTCAAAATATACCCTAAACACAAGCGGTTTCCATAAGGTTTATTTTTCAGCATATCCTCCATAAACTTTGAGTTGGTCCCAAATTTTATTTTATTTTACAGATTCTGTCAGCCCTCTTGTGTTTCATCTCTGCTATTTCTGCATCATCTTGGCTGGCTTTAACTATTCGCATGCTTTTCGAAAGTGCATTATCTCCAGCGTCAATGGCTGGAACTAATATCCTAAAAATCTTTAGGTTGATTCTGTCGTTCTCCAGCGCTTTTAAACTAGTTTGCTATTTAAATATCGTTTGGCGTTGTCGTCATATTCTTCTGGAGTTTTTTAATCAACTTGTGGGCTTTGGTTTACCCAAGCGTTCATTTATCAAGGTAATCAACAATTCGAGTTTTTAAATCATTGAAAAAAAAACTGAGGTAAATGAGATTTAAAAAAAATAAATTTCTCAGCTTCTTCTTCTGTATGCACACAAGTTGGTCAGCAACTACTCCAGTTGCCTCCAAACACTGGAGTCAACTGCCCATAAACTACATTATATTCGCCTTATTTTCTCTTCGGACCTGCTCACATATCCACTTCAGCTTATTGATACGATTGCCGTTGTGCAAATGGGAGGAGCCAATTTCTTATTTAACGCTTTTGTAATGACTTTGTCGTCAGTTGCCTATAAATATGAGGAAGAGTGCCGGTTACAAACAAGATGCAGAAAGAGTCAAATGGCGAAGGTATTATAGAAAGTTCAACCGTTTTAATTATTAACTAAATTAGCAAGGAAGAAAAGCAAAAAAAAATTATTTTCAGGGTCTTCATCTCTATTCAAATTTAAGAAAGATGATGAACACAGCGAACTCTCTCATGGGTGGCTTTCTCTACACTATCTATCTAGAAAATCTGATATTTTTTGCTGACTGCGTGGGTGCATTGTCAAAGTGGGAAATACAAGTGACAAGCATGTCACAATTTATGCTGAATGCACTCTCCTCCAGTTTAGTGTGGATTCTCGCTTGTGAATTCCATCAAAAAGTTGACATCAATCATTTCCTCATTTTATATTTTTATTTTTCGAATGAAGATGTTTGATTTGCTTTCCTGCTTCTTAGTGCTTAGATACAACATCTGAATGGGTCAGCAAATGTTACGAGGAGGAAGACGAAACGTTATCTTTACAGGAACAAGTGAGGCTATCAAACTTTAGTAGTGACATGGGCAATGCACCAATTGCATTATCATGCAGGTTCTTCACAATTACGTATGGATTCATCGGTTCGGTATGAGCTGTTAAGGCCACAAATTTTGCTACAATATGATAGTTACGAAATTACAAATTGTTGTTCATATGAACTAGATGTTTGGCCTGATTGTCACTTACGGCCTCATCATATTTCAAATGCAAAGTCCATCTCAGTCGGCCACTTCATCATAAACGTTTTGTGATATAAAGTAAATCAGACAATCATTGAAGGAAGAGTGTAAAAAATGTGTAAATCATCCATGAAATATCAAGGTAATATGTATACAGAACATTAAAGGAAAAAGAGAAATTGTGAGATACGACTTGATATACTAAAGGGAGGCCGTGCGAAACAAACTTCCGGATTCGATTTCCTCTTTTTATCGTGTCACATGCATTAGAAAACATTACACTACATTGCATAATTTAAAGTTTACTTTTTCTCCCGGATTTCTCAATCTTTTTGCTCTTTGATAACACTCATAACTTACACCCTCCCGATTCCGTTAATATTTTTGCAAAGGGAAAGTTTGCCCAAGAAGTTTGGAGGTTGTGAGATTTCTTGTGGTAAAAGAAACGCGGTACAACTGTAGCATTATAAAAAGTGCATTGCATGGCATTCTAAAAGGCCATCGGCCATCGCCATACAGGGGCTTTTCTTCTGCAAAAGTTTACGAATAGAGCATGCACTATCACTTGAAGATTACTCTTTAACAAAGGGAAAATGAAGCAGTTAGATAGTGAAATGGTCCCCTTACGACATTCCTGATTTCATTTTGTCTATCACGAACTCGGACCAACCCTTTCCTTGAAGGAGGAGGAATGTGAAAAAGAAACAATTTTTACCTAAGTCTAGCCTACTTATTCCCTTTGAATTTTTTTTTGGAGCGAATGTGATCTTTTTACTATAGTTCTCCTTCTTTTAAGGTTTTGTTAAGCTTATAATTTTTCCACCTTTTATTATTCCTCACGTTCATTTGTGCCACTTTTTCCGAGAATTTTTCTACTTCCTCGGACCATAAATGCACTTCTAAAGAAATTGCCGCAATAGTTTTATGTGGGTTACCTTGCTTCCCCTTATTTGCCCTAACTTTTATTTTAGGTTTTCCTCTCCGCTAAAACGTGGTACCTCAACGAAGAGGAGGGAAAAGTTGACAGAGAAATAAAGTGAAAGTAGCGGAACACGATAAAGAGAAGTTTCTCCTATTTTGCCTCTCCAAAGAAAACTAATGTTTGCAACATGAATCAAACTAATGATTCGATGGAGATGGGAATGCTTATGGGGTGACTATAACCCACAAATTTCTTTTCAAACGAACGAAATACACAATCTATTTACCCATTGCCTACCGGCCTAGCTATCGGAAAGATTTATATTATGGAATTGTATGATAAAAAACTAAACTCTTAATTCGTCACACGTTCTTCGCTCTTTCTCCCAAGATAGTTGCTGAGGCGAGTTTGCAAAGCCGTATTCAGAAAATAAATGCAAGGTTATCGGGGTGGACTTGAGCGGTCTATTCTTAAGGGCTTTCCATTGCTTTCCGAGAAAAAAAATATGAAGGCCAACTGGGAGTTGCGGTCTTTTGCAACTTCCACTCAATTTTTGATACTCGCCGGTGTCCATCTATTTTTCACTCATCATCACTGTGGAGAAGTTGGGACGGAATGAATCAATAATCGCATGATTTCGGAGGAAATGCCAAAACCAGGGTGTAACCCAGTTTTTAGTGGCGTAAGTTTTATGGGGAGCAAAAGTATTTATTTTATGTCCGGGATCAACTCATACTTCATATTGACGACCATTTTTACGGGATTGTGGGAAACCATTGTAGGTTCTGGGTGAAACATTAAAAGTCTTACCGAACTATCACGGAAAGAATGCCGAAATATTTTCAATCTAAAATTTTATGTGTTTTAGGGGCAAGGCCGATTTGGTTTCAGGCAGACAGACACAAAGAGTTTGTTCGCTCATGCTTTTGAACTGTGATATGAAAGCCAAGGTCTCATTAAAAAGTTTTTCTTTCACATTCTATTAAATTCAAAAATAAAAACTCCATGCCAAGCCAAGTCGAGAATTCTCTGAAAAAATTCTGTCTGTCTTTACAGCTCATTCTTTTTTAGAACAAAAGGATTTCTACCTGGAGGTTGTTTTACATCAAATCTTGAAAAGGGTTAGATAAACCCTCATCATTGCAATTTTCCCATGAAAAATTTCCATCAACTCACTCGCTCGTTAGTAACCTGAGAGAACAGGCAGACGTGCGTCAACTTCAGAAAGCATTCCTTTGTTTTCTTGTTTGACACTCAAGGGCTCTTAAAAGTAGAGCATTTTCGTTATCATAATCAATGTCAAGCTTGAAAGAAAAAAATTGGGAAATATGAAGAGCATGAAATCTTTGGTCTTGATTTTTTACATCAAATTTGACATGATTAAAATCATTCTTCCATTCCGTTTATTCAAGTCCATTATTTTTTCTTATGCGTTGCCTTTTTCAACTGACACTGAGGAGAATAATTTCCCCGAAAATTGTCTACCAGACGTATCAAAATGTAAGTGTTCTCAGTACAGACCCACGCGTGCTTTCTCGGAAAAAATTCTGAGATGATTTTGCCATGCCTACACGCTTCCAGCGAACAAATCAGTCCGCTTGCTTTGAGCAAGTAAGTAGGTACGCACGACTGACTTTTCCTACATCTGTAAGGCATATATCATGTGAAATCTTGTTACAGTGATTGTGATAGGGACCATGATATGATATGTCATTAATAAGGAAATTAAACGGTAAAAGCGAGTTAGAAACATATTTGTAGAGCAACCCAATTATCTTGTCTTGTTGCTTCTTCACAACCTTTTTCAACTGACACTGAGGAGAATAATTTCCCCGAAAATTGTCTACCAGACGTATCAAAATGTAAGTGTTCTCAGTACAGACCCACGCGTGCTTTCTCGGAAAAAATTCTGAGCTGATTTTGCCATACCTACACGCTTCCAGCTAACAAATCAGTCCGCTTGGTTTGAGCAAGTAAGTAGGTACGCACGACTGACTTTTCCTACATCTGTAAGGCATATATCATGTAAAATCTTGTTACAGTGATTGTGATAGGGACTATGATATGATATGTCATTAATAAGGAAATTAAACGGTAAAAGCGAGTTAGAAACATATTTGTAGAGCAACCCAATTATCTTGTCTTGTTGCTTCTTCACAGTTTATTTATCTTCTTTTCTTGGGCAGACACCGGACAGCAATGAGTGACTCAATCTCGGTCGGTTAGATTACTTTTTATAGTTAGTCACAATCATCAGTATTTATCTCGGTAGACGAGCAAACAATCTGTAGTTGCCTAACGGAAGAAATCGTTAAAACTGGAAGATAAGTTAACTTGTTAGAAGACTTTAACCAAGGCAGTTGGATTCTCGATTCTAGGTAAAGAGGGAAACATGATCCGATTTTGAACGGAATGCTTCGGGGTCTCTCTGGATATTATATTCATTTTCTTCACTATTCAAACCTACCAGTTTTACAAAATTGAATAGAAAGTTTCTTAGGTGCAGAGAAGAACATAAAACAGCTTTTCTCTTGACTTATTTATGCTGCGATTTCATTTTCGTTAGTCTGATTCCATAAATGGCAGAATAGCTACTTATTCATACATTTCATCGGAATTCGGTGCTTGTTAACTGCTAGTTTTCCTCATTGTTCATGCATCCACATGTCCACACCGAATAAAAGGATATTTTGAGTTTGAGTTCATAGAAATAGTATTATAAATTCTGGCAAGCGCTCCAACAGAAACTGTTATTTGCATGGCATTCATATTTCCTGTCTGTTCTACTTTTACTTAGCTACACTTTCTTCTTCCTAAGGAAGTCATCCGCATTTCATCTCATCCGTGCATATCGAGTTGAATGACTTTTTGGAAAATTTCGATTTTCTGTGAACATTAATTAAGACACCACTTTTGTTTCCCTTCGCTCCGCAACTACCACAACATATACTTATCATTACTTATACATCAGTTCATTTTATTGTGATCAAATTCGGTCGAAGAAGTGAACACAACGAAAGCTGACACCAAAAATGAACAAAAGCGGCAAATGCCCTACTTTTCATCCTTTCCATGGGAGAAAGAAGCAATATTACATTGCTTCTTTCTTCCCAGCCTCCTTTCAAACTTTTTCGTTTTCTCATCACTTGTAATTAAGCAACCAGAAACTTTTTTAAGATCTTCATCAAATCCGATTCTTCATCAGTCTGGATCAGGCGAGTTTTGCGATTGCAATCGGTCATTTGCTCCTCATCAGCTTACTCTTTCTTTTAACCAGCCATCCAGCTTTTCTCAGAAAAAAAAGATGATGATGATGATGAGCTTTGTGAAGAATCATTTACTGGTTTTCTTTTCATCATATCCTCTTCTCATCTTTTTCTTTCAATCTCCCAAGACTTCACTTTAATATCATGTGTCCTTTCTTCCACTACTCACTCACTCAAACAAAGGGAGTGCTAAAACTAGAGAGCGAAAGCACACAGCTTCAAGGTCTCTTTTTAATATTTGTTACAATAATAATAGCCTCTAGATATTACAGTGTCATTTGTCCTCTTCTCCCGCATTCATTTTTGTGATGAGACAAGTGAGGTGACAGCGGCAGCCAAGAAACCAGCTGGAGTCTCCCGAATAATGAAGGCTATTTTTTCATACAAAATTCATTTTGGTAAGGAAAGGTCTATATTACATATATAACAATATAGTTTTCTTGAGATCCTTTCTCCCGTAAAATATTGATGACATGACGCCAAGATGCCTGCATACTGCAAAGATTATGCTTGAAGGTGATTACGAAGATTATGAGAATATGATACGTTGCGGTGTTTTCCAAGCGGTCCCGCATTGTTTTTCTTCTGACTTGGCCCGGCCCGGGTGATCGTCGGATGGTGATAAGCATGATGTAACTCATTTCAAATGGCAAGAAGCAAACTTGGCTTGGCTTTTACTTCTAAAGATGCTTATTTCTTTGTGAGTGTAATGTAATGTAATTCCATAAAAATTATTATGGCTTTACAGTCGTATCATTCTTTATCGTCTGTTAGAACACTCCTTACATCACACTGTAGCTAGCTACATTTAAGGGGAAAATGCAATAAAAAAAGTGTAATTATTGCCGAAGTTTTTTTCTTCTCTGGAATTGGATGCGATGTGATATTGCTTGAACAACTGTTCTGTACATGTAATGTTCCATTGGGAAATTTCCTCTTTTATTTACTCCCCACTTTACGCTTAGCTCCCAACATGAAAGTACAATAAGTTTGAACAGAGGAGATGAAGATGGAACGCAGCTGCTCCAACGGTTTTATTTAATGTAGTGTATGTACGTAATGGTGGATATTATGACATGCATGTATTATTGTTATTGTTATTATTGCGCTAAAGTTTAGAATTACATTATTAACACTACCTTTTTCTTCGCCATTGCAATTTGCAATTCCATTTCCATTTTTCCATTTCACGAATCGCAAATATACATTTTTCTTCCGAGATGGAATGCAAAATGAGTTCTGCGGATGTCACTTGAAAATGCATGAAAGTGACAAAAACGATATTTATGTCGTGTTCCCAACATCCCAATCTTGTCTTGTCTTTGGGATTGAGACATCACATTCGCTTCCTTGTCTTAACTTAATTTTCTTCAGGTACTTTCCATATCGTATTCTCCGGCTTCTTCCGGTAAGGCATCTATACCTAAGGCTGATTTAAAGATTTCTATCTGAAGGGGGAGGATGTACCCTGACAAGACGTTTTTATCTTGCCTATCCAGTTGCTTGATAAAGTCGATTTGAAGCAACTCATTTTTCTACACATATTCGGCAACCGGTTGTTTCCTTCCGTGAGAGACACTAAAATATGAATGTGCATTAGAAACTGCAATCTCATGTACTATGGAAAGGAACCAACAGGCCACGCCACAGAAACGTCCAACGACGTGAAGAAAAAATGAGCTATAGGTATAGCGGAAAGCTGAAATTCTGTAATAAAGCAAAGAATATTAGATTAAATAAAACAAAAATGTTTATTGCCCGTTCTACCCTTCGAACAAAAAGAAAACCCTTCTATCCTGGCTTGTTTCGGGATAGATGGGTGATCTCGAAATCTATTAAACAACACAGCCATAATTCTCTTCAGCCCATTACATGTTTCTTAAGTTTTATAAACTACCACCGCCACCATCTGAGTATATGGGTCTGGCTCTGCTATCTGCTAGCACATCACCATCATGCAATGAAGTTTTTAAAAATTAATCGCACCCACAGAGAAAGCTGGAAGACAAATAGGCAGAACACAACTGGATCACAAATGAAAGGGAAAAGGCTTACGATGGGTAACAAGAAGAAGCAGGTCACTTGATGAAGCTTTTCCACAAACTTGCCGCACTACAGCAGTCCGATGAAGACGCAACAAACATCTTCAATTTAGAGGATCACAAGGGTTTTGATTACGCTCAAAAGCTGTGAGCTTCCTCAAGAGTCTCATGTTACCCCATTAAACGTTACGAGAAATCGACGTAGCTTCCTTGACATTTGAAACATGAGACAGACGTAGATGCTTCAAAGAAAGTATCGATTTCGCACGAGGGAACATCTTGAAACTGTAAAAAAGGGGAAATATAAAGTCATTTCACCTACAGATATCCATAATTACGTAATGAATCTACGAAGCAAGACGGAACAAATGGGGCAAACATGTTTTTCATCTTATCTAGCCCAAATACGCGAGTACCTTTCCCTACTCCGCAATATTTTAAAGTCTTCTTAAAAATTAAGGAGTGAGGCACATGCAGACCCAGATCCTTCGCTTTCTCCTCAATTTTCATGACTGGATAATGCTAATGTTCCCAATTTTGACTTGAATACATTACATCATTTTGTCATAGTAAAATGGAGGATGCACAACGATCAGCTCTACCAAATTTTGTGCTTAATCTTCTCCTCAATTGAGTCCCGTTGGAGGGAAGGAAGCGAGTGCATTACTCCAAATTATTATTTTTTTACAATCTACTATTGGCTTGAGACTACGACACGGAGGAGCATTCTTTCTCGTGCAAGATATTTATTTATTCCCTCCAATTTGCTACTTTCTCCTTTTCCAACATCTTCTTTTTTCGTATTCTTCCAGTCACATTTACACTAAATTGAAATGAAAGGGAAAAAGTGGGAAGGAGAGGATCTCGTAAAGGGCGAAAACGATCTCTTCTTTTTTTTCTTGGCTCTAGTTTCTAAAATTCCTTAACTCTTTCATTTTCAGCAGCAAAATCTAATAGCAAAAGTCTTTTTATTCTTCTCTTAAAATTTACTAACGCATTTGATGCCATTGAATAGTATCATGAGAAATAGATGCATTATAGGGTTACAAACGTTATATCGTCTTTGCCAAGTCAGCTGGCTTTTGGCATACATAAATTTTCTTTCTTTTGAAGAAAAAACTTTCTATCTCTTATGTATACTGAAATGCGCTTTAATCACAAACAAAACTTTCTCTCTTTCTGCAAGAGACAATTCCTCTTCTCTGGACGACGTCGTGGATGGGACAAAAATGCAAAAATCCTTCGTCCTTTTACTCACTCTTCTTCCACTCTTATTGGTAGTTAGTTCATTCGTCGATCTTGCATTTTTCTTGCACACAAGAAAACAAAATCATGAATTGTGGGTGTCGTGACGTGACACGCCATTTGCCTGCCAAAACGATAGATTTTTTTTGCGCTTCCTTAAGCTAAAAATAGCTTTTATATCTATGAGATGTTTAACTTTCTGGGCCAATTCTTTCCTGCTGTTTAATGTTTCCATAAAAGGAGCAAACATAAGTACGAACAAACTGTGTGTCTTAAGGAAAAGATAAAAGACTTAAACCATTTTACTCACTATCTTATTTACCTCCACATAAAGATAGATGCACTTTTTCTTTTCCTCTTTGCCTTTTCACAATTCATTTCACAGCATGTTTCAACTTCATACTTTAAGTCAAGGGAGCTCACTCACACTCACACTCTTCTCCAGGGATAAGTTGGTCGAGGCCGAATATTAGGATGATGATGATGGCCAAGTTTCTCCAAAAAAAAACTGAGCATATCATTCTGAAGGCCTTTTGCATTTAGCATCTCATTTTCCCCATAAAATTATAGGCATATACTTCGAACCAACCTATATAAAGCTAGACGGGACGGGATCAGAGATGATACATTCCAAAAGTCAGCGTTTGCTACTTTACTGACTATTACACTGGCGTCAAATAGATATAACGTCCTCGCGTAAAAAATTTCCTTCTTTTCCTCTCTATTCTTCTTTGTCAGCTTTATTTTTAGTTTCCAGCAGGCACCGTCTTTTTTTTCCTCGCAGTTGCTCCTCTCATTTTTCCTTCGAACATGTACGCGTACCTAAATATATACTTTCACTATTCTTCCCATTTCACTCGTTCCCATAGCTGAGGATCTTCCGTTTTGGAAAAAAGGGGAAACGTTCAGCAGGGCTGGATGGGCCTACGTTTTGACCCACTTTTCTCCACGTTTCCCTTTAGAAACGCATGAGCCTTTTTTCATGTACCACAGTGGCACGCAAGTAGGTACAAAACACATTCTAGTCGTCCATTTCATTCCAGAATCTGATTTGTTCCAGAATTGGAATACGATTCCACATTACTATAACATTCCTTCTTCTTTCATAGAATATGCGATAAGGTAGTACACAAATGTTTATTGCGAGAATATGTAGAATTTTTCACTTTATTTTTTTCCAAAGAAAAAAGAAAAAACATCTTTTGGAAACGGATGAGCGTCTATGTTCATGTAGGTTATGCTCGTGAGTATGTACTTTGCTTCGTTCGGGTTTGGGTATGCATTGCAGTTTCTTTCTCTGAAGTTTGTGCTACCCCAAATTACATGTCGAAAAAATAATGGAAAACAAGAAGTGCAGTTTGTAGGCCGTACATTGCACTTTACACTGCCTCCAGAGAAAGAAAATCCATTTTGTGGTGAGGCGAAAGGAAAGGCGCTTCTATCTAGAATGTAACTTGGGTTTTTTTATCCGATCGGACACAGAGATTCATTTCTTTATCGTATTTTCCGGGGTATTATGGCTTATTGCTTATGACAGCAATTTGACATCACTTGCCAATAATTTTCACTCGCAGACCATAACAAAAAAGGCAAGTGGAATGAAAATAGAACGGAAGTAAAGTGCTAAGTTGTTCTTTCTCTAGAGCACTAGAGCATGTGGGCTCTAGGAATTCACAAATCATGTTTCGCAGATTTAGTTTCGTAGATAAAAACAGTATAAGATATAGTATCGTTTGTTGGTACATACCCCGGCGTAAAATTTAAAAAAAAAACTTTTCGTTATCTAAATGCCTACCACATGGATTAACCTTTTCGTTTTCAAAGCTTCACGGATAAATTACGGATCTATATTTTGGTGAAGCTCAAACTCGTTTTCAAATTTGATGAAAAATTAATAATGAATCGGAGTATCTTGGTTTTCAGACCTCAAAAATAGAAAATTCAAGTACAAAATATTTGATGGGGAAAATAATTATTGTGACGAGTTCTTGTATAGTACATGTTTATTGAGATGATAACTGTTTCCATAAATCAGATCAAGATCACAGTATTCATTCTCTTCTCCAAGCCACGTGGATGCCTTATAATAACATCAGAGTGATTATTTCCGGCTCAAGTTGATTTCATATTCCAAGCGCACTTTTGTTCTCTCAAAGACTAAAGACCCATGCTCTTTCTCACTAACGATGAGGTAGGCGGCTAAAATATGGATCTCTCGTTCTTTCACGCACCTCTCACGTAGTACTTATATATTTGTTAACTTCCAGTGATAATTTTTATGGGAGAAGCATGTGTCTACAAAGCTACGTTTTACGTCAATGAAGGTCGGAGATCATTGACCTCCCCGCGTGTGTTCTGTTCACAAATTTTTTTTACTGTTATTCTCCAGTGAATAGACTGCTTTAATGCGGAGATGAAAAAGTCTATTTATAGAAAATACGCACTTTTTTGTGCGTATCGCATCATCATTTTCCTCATGGTACAGAGCATTATGTTCCGCTTCTGCTCTGACTCCGCTCGTTGTCTGTTTGTTTATCTTGTTCCAGGGAAAGGGCTAAAAATATTGCGTATGTTTTCCTTAGAAATAGTTGTAGTAGTGGTCCTTACTACTCCTGCCTACTTACATACCACCAAGAGCGTTCAGTAGAAAGGACTTAACTTTATTACAGTTGTTGCCGTTGCACAAAAAAACGTGTTCAACTTTTACTCTTTAGTCAGACTCTGTTCACTCTTTCCCTTTTGCCGCATCAAAACAAAACGTGCTTCATTTCATTTCATGTTAGTAAAAAGACTATAGTGGGTTGGGCTTTTGAAACTGATCTCATCAAAAAATTGAGTTCAATTCAAAGGCTCGCTGCTTCTTTTCAACTGATGATGTGAAAGCCTTAAGCGAATTCACCAGCTGCCATACTATGAGGTAACTTACATGAATGTAGAACGATCAGCATCGCCATCATGTTTTTCCAGAATTTCCTTTGCTTCCGTGCGTAACTTCTCGCTGCGTAGCGTATAATTTTATTCGGCTTTTCCAATATGATCGTCTGGCCATGTTAAGGCGTGGAGTAGTAGTCGTACCGTACTACTTTGGGAATCCCTTTCCTCTTCCATTATTCATGCACGTGTAGAAATATTTACCTCTCTGACTAGAGAAAGCATAATAATAATATTTAATGTAAAGTGAAAGTAAAGCATCTCTTTTCCTATTACCCTTGACATCTTCTTTCCCAGCTTCTCCGCAAAGTTTCCGAATGAAATAGCATTCCTCTCAAAAGTGCTTTTAGCCGTCATATACATTCCAATTTCTTCCTTCCAGCCTCAGCAGTCAGACTAGAGTTTTTCATATTCCCAAGCTGCAAGTATTCGTGTTATTTGTAGTGGTGCGTGTGCGGGCGGATAGAAAGTGCGTGTGAAAGGAAGATACCACCATCCTTCCTCTTTGGAAAGCTTGGCTGTGTTATTTTCTCATTTTTTGTTGAAGAAAAACTTTTTAGATTCTTTTATACGTGGAACGTGCGTAAAAGCTTAAGAAGTTTCTGTCTTTCTTCAAAGAAGAAGAAAAATAGTGTATGATACAGCCTTTCGCTTTTTTGTCACACATTTTCCATTTATTCTTTACCTCGACTGGAATGGAAGGATAAAGGAGAAATGAAAATCCTTTTTGTACGTCATGTTATTTGCTTGCTATAGTATTACTCGCTCCCACATTTACCAATTTCTTTCCCAAGTTTTGCCTTAAAAGTAGAACGGGGAACAAGAGGAAAAAAACTTATCTTCAGTCAAAGTTGGTTTCCTTTTTAGTCAAGAGGGAAACGAGTGAAAACTAGTGTATTTATTCCTTTCACATGCCAGCTAAGAAACTTTTGAAAAAATGTTATTGGATGTTTTGAAGCAATGCAGAGATCTTTTGTTTGGATTTGCTTAGGTTTTTTTTCTTGTTCCTTCATGATTTTCCGCTCCTGACTTTATGACGCATGGACAGCTCGGGTTCAGCTTTCCTAAAGGGAACGGTAGTTTTGCTCATCGACTTGTCCCTCCAAGTCTTGATGTGGGAACAATAAGGACAAATATCTTTTTAAACACATTTTAAGCTCATATGTTTCTAGGGAAAAGTTTATTTTTCAGATGAGTTGAGCGCAGTTTTCACTCATTCTTGCAAAGGAAACGCCAGACCAAGTCAGGCGATATGAGAAAAGTTTCTTTTTTGAGTGAATGGTGCCGTTAGGAAACAACATGAGAAAAGAATGGAAAGATTAGAAGAGCGAAACTACAGGCACTTATCTTACCATTTTTCTGCTGATGGGGAAAAAACAAGGCGATGTAGATCTGGGGCAAAAATACTTTATCGCTCCCTTCTTATTCTACAATGGAGATGCAAAAATCTAAAATATTTTTTCCGTGATATTTGGGTTTTACAGTTTCTTTCTATACTTTTCTGATCTGGATTTCATGAAGGATGGAAACCTTGAGGAAATATGTGACGTGTAAGTACGTGTGGCGTGTGCGTTATTTAAATATTTGGATGAACAGTTAGGCATAATTTCGCGAAAGAAAAATGAAATGCTGGAATGAACTTTATTGCTTAGGTATAACATAATTCCATTTTAAAATGATTGTTCGCAATCAGACGCATAGAACCTTTTGCGCAGAATATTCCATCTACGCCGCTAGTTTACGCTCCGACTCTCCACGTAGACAATGTGACGTCAGCAGAGCTTTAGTCAAAACATGAATTTTGGTCAAAACAACTATATTTAAATATTTTACTTATAATATGTTACCTCCCACCGTGTGTTTTCAAAAAGAGTGGCACTGTTTTGCGTCGCCGGTGTTTGATTTTCTAAAAGTTACAATTTCCTCTAATAGTAGTATTCGCCTACGGACATACGGATGTTGAACTTTTAAAAGAAATGAAAAGCTTTAAAGGACAGTTATGCTTTAAAATAAGCGGATTTGCATAAAATGTCAAATCATAAAAGTAATATACTTTTGGCGATTTATTATATATGACGGGAGGTTAAACTTTAGATGATACTGATATGAATGAAATCCAACCAAAAGTAAATACG
>JAHZMX010000028.1:0-12969 GCA_027743895.1 Seira musarum
AAGTGAATTAATTACAAATGAAAAGGAAAATACATTATTATATTATTGTATTTGTAATAATGATAACATTTATTGATAAGAACAAACTGTTCATTTTTGAAAATCAATATTAAAATCGAAAAAAAAAAATTCAACCGTAATCAAAACTTTGACATTGGTGTTTGATTTACTTAAGCGTAAGTGAAGGCTGGTATTTATTTAATTACCAACTACAAATATCAACAACAGATTTAATCTTTCCATCTTTAGTCTTCATCCGGAACTTTTTGAGGAGGAAATCTTCACATAATACTTTCCAACATTGGAAAAGAATTAAAAAATTTAAGGATTTCACAGCATTGTATTGTATGCATGTACCATGCATGTCATTTCCATGTTGTATTTCGATTCTCGTCTTTCGACATTTGACATTTTTCGGCTCATTATGAAATCTTTAAGTCAAATTTTAAACAGGATGCGTCTGAATGACGAACTAAACATACTGAAGCAAGCTTCTTCGCAATACATTCAACTTCAACTCTCTTACCTCCTCCGAGTTCCGTGATTTTGAACCTGAACTTGTATATGATTTGATTTGTGCAAAGGAAACTCTGATTCCATTCGTTTTGATTTTTTTTTCTTGCAGCATAAGTCTCCTGGTCCACAAATAAATACAATCTCGACCGTCTTGAACAGAGATAGAAGAGGCAGGAGATAATTTTTTTCTTTATTGCAAAGACACGAGTAAAATGTTTTTTTTTACGTTCTCTGCTAGCTCTAGCTTTGGATTAGACAATAAAATTTTCACAACAAGCGAGGTATTATTTCTCTCGTGGTAACTTCTCTCTGACAAAGGCAAGGCACCATCCCTCTTTTGCTTCAGCCAAAGCCATCATCTCTCAAATGTTCAGTGGTATTACGAAGCAAAAATTCTTACACGGAAAAGAAGTTCAGCTCTTTCCCCTATCGAGGAAGAAATTATCTTGCATTGCGTGGCATGATAGATCTTATAAGTATACTTTACGCATAATTATCCCACAGTCACAGTTGGATTTTTTACGATTCCAAAAGAAAGTCATATTTCATCGAAAGGGATAAGCAAAATACAATGTCTTTTCAAAGTCATGTCATGGCTCAATGTGATGACGATGATGGTCCCAGCTCAATAGTGCTGATGATCAAGACAAAGTGAAAAAAGATATTTCATAGCAAGGGGAAACAACGAAAATTCTTTGGTACTAGTATTTCGAAAAGATCCTTCTACTACTTTACACAGAAGCGTTTTTGGAAGTTTTAAACGTATTGTTGTTATGAAGTCGACTAGCCGTTCTTTTAGTATCATAAGAATAGGATAATATTCGAAAAATAGAAAATAAAGCTGGTAAAACAGCGATAGCTGATTCAAGGGTTAGACATAGTCTTCGGCACTCTGTTTCAATGTCTCATTGATATTGATGTCCCTCATCCTGTCCCACAAGATGTCATAAGATAACAGGATACTTCACAAGCAACATCATTCATGAAAATTGTTTCAACCGTCAATTGCCGTCGACAGTTAAAATATTTCAAAATTTTAATACAAAATTCTAATGTAGTTTTTAAAAGGCTCTCGAATGAGTTCTCACAAGCCAGATCTTCCAGTTGGAAAAAATCTTTACGGCTTCCTAAGGTTGACCGTTAAAATATTTTGAAATTTGAAAGTAAAAGTCTTCCTCAGTTTCAAAAGACCTTTCAAATGAATTATCAAAGGCCTATATGTTCCATTTGGAAAAAAAATCAACCGTTCCTACCCATAGTTGACCTAAATTGCCGATTTGAAATAGGTGACAACCACAGTACCCAAGGAACCTCTTTCGAGAGTTATCCATCGGACGGATAGACGGCTAATTTCAATCTCAATACTCGCTTCGCTTTGCTCAGCTACGGAATCCGTCATTGTACGTAATTAAATTACTAGTCAAGCCAAAAAGCCTTTCTAATTTTTTTATCAACTACATATCTTAAAGTCCATGTGTTAATATAAGATTTTCATAAACATTTGCGCGTCATCTCACCTTTAACTCGAATCATCTTCAAGACACGGCGCAAAGTTCCTAATGCCAGTCTTACATGCCATCCTCAGTCTTATGCTGTGAACATTTTCATACAAGTTTTTAAAAACTTTCATGTCACACAGAAGGCACTTCAACCTACGATGAGTAAAAAGTTATGTAAGAAAAGTTTGACGAAACTCATCTCAACTTCCTCTAAATTACAACAAGAAACTTAATGATCCAACCGTATACCTACCCCATTCCTTTCATCCAATTTTTATAAAAATTTAATGCTTTTGCTCGTGGGGATAAGACCTAACCACACTAGCAAAGATATTGTTTTTCCTACCTCTTTTTCTCGAGTGTGCGTGTGGTGGGTTTGCTTCGCATAAGTGAAACCCAGTTCAGAAAATGTAATTCCTTTGTTCCCAAATGTGGTGGTACCGATTTGCTTGGTTTCTCTCGGCTCTCATTCAGGTCTAGGCACTGCTGTGCTTGTCTGCAACAGTCATCATCCATCCTGCCAGAGTTATTACTGAAACTCTTTTTGGCCGCCATTGCAGCTACACAATTGTGCAACTTTTTCCTTTATCGGATAACATATTATGGAAACGAACAGAGAGAAGCTCTATTGCGGATCCCATCATAATCGCATCATGTTGACTGTGATTTCATAATGATAGCAAAAGCAAAACAAATGCTAATCACGAAGAGATAACATATGCATCTTTACTTTTGAAAGTCAGACGCATTTAGATGATCATTTAAAACCGTATACTTACTTGGAATACTCTTAAACCTTGCATTTTTTAATCACGGAATAAGATGAGACTGGATGGCCATAATCACACAACGTTTTCTGCTGACTTGGATGAAAAAGTTTGGTTTTGTATACGATGGACTTATAGAAAAATTAACAGATAATAACAGATGTATGCATGAATGGATTATGATTCTGAATAAAACTGTAAATGATGTCATACATCTGGGGAAAGTGATACGTGATACCTAAGCTGGAGTATAAGATACTTACCATCAGTCAAGCCAAGCCAGCAAACTAAAAACGGGAACAAAAGAATGGGACATAGAGACGAGAATTGATGATGACGACGAGTTGTAGCAGTAGTGGTGGTCTTCCCATTTTCCCAGTGGACTTACTTTTGGAAAGAGAAAATGAGAGCACACAAACACATTCTCCACTCCACACGAGATGTTTATATTTTTGACGACGTGACGGAGGAAGACGCAAGACGCAAACAAAAAGAGCAATTTTCTGATTCCCTTCACGGAACAAAATATTCCTGTCTCGTTACCACTGATTCGAGAATAAACGGAGAAGGAATATACTTATCAGACAAAATGGGGAATGAAATTGGAAAGCGAAAAAATAGAAGGGATATCACACAACGTCATACAATGCAGCGTAAGTAAGTAGTAATTACATCCTTTGCACTTACACTTTAGTTTCCGGAAGTCTTAGTTATCTGGGTAAAATAACTAGAACTTGATTTTGAAGTTAGGTTATCGCCAACCAAATATTCCTAATATTTTATTTTGTAATTCGAATTTTAATCAGAGACCAACATTTGGTATCGGTCGATAGAAGTGCAGATTATTGTATATTTTATCCATTTCCCATTTACCCTAAACATGGAACATACAGAAAAGGAAAACGTAGCAGAGCGCTTTAAAGTGGAACGCTATCACGCTAACCTTATCACCAGAATACAAATCTAAAAACATAAAAAGAGCAAGGTCATTTCGGCAGAACCCTTCGAAATTGAAGCCATCACATCTCCCTGCTTCAACCAGTGTTAAGAGGAAAACGAGAGTGAGCTTTTGCTATCCTTGTTCGTTTTTATTACTTCTCGCAAATCTCCAGACCTCTGCATTATCCTTTTCTAGCAACCAGCAGGAGAGCCAGCATAAGCACACGTTCATTTTCCTTTTGGCACTTGCAACATTTTTCTGCTGGAAAAAGTTTTTTATGCTTTAGTCATTTCAGTTTCTACTGCGTGATCTTGTCATCATCATCCCATCTTGATCTGAGAAAAAGTTAAAGTACGAAACCCCACCTACCTTTCTTTCCGTCTAGTCTAGTAGCAGCAGCATCTTGAGTAGCTTTTTCTTCCTTTAAAACAAACTTACTATTATGTGAATAGAAAAAATTACTCGAAGTACGGGGAAAATTTGTGCGTTTCTTCAAAATACAGAGAACGCCTCCAATTTTTCCTGGTATGATGAAGTTTAGATCCAGGAATTTACCTTTACCCTGGAAATGCATATTTTTAAGTTTACTTATTTTCGACAAAGTATCACGTCCTCCTCCACCACCGCCAACTCTGAACGCCAACGCTAGTAGAGAAATCCTTACTCTCACTCTACAATCTACAACAACGCACGGAAAGTGAGGTCTGATTAGCTAGTTTACTCTGTTACGAGATAAGCTGCGCATTTATTTACCGTTTCCCGGAATAAGAGTATCTCAGACAAGGGAAAACTCCGCGTGGATTGTTGTTTGTATGGTGTAGTTTACTGATGATGATGATGCTCCGGCTACAGTGTTTTATCCACTCTATTTTTTCTTGAAAGCAAAGATATGATGCCTAAGTTTAAAACAAAAGGTATTTGTACAGAATAGGAGAAAACTTTATTTCTTAGGATAGAGGAACTTGACAGACATTAAATCAGTATTCTGGGGACAACTCTTTCGCTGTTAACCCTTTTCAGCTTTCGCTGTTAGCTCTTTTCAGCTACGTCGTTATCGCTGCTTAACAGCTTTATTTCTTAAGAAAGAAAGTAACAAGAGTGGAGATTTCATTTTTTAATGGAAGAATGGACGAAAGATAATGCACTTGTTTTGAGCGAATGAAATGTATCGGGAAGAAAATAAGGTATCATGAGGGATACAAACTGACTAAAATAATTATACGAGTTTATAATACCGTATTTAGATTAGGCATAACTAGGTACACCCCGACAAGCTTGATAACTTTTTCGATTGGGAATTTGGGATGGTGTAAAAGCGAGAAAAGCAGATAAATTATGTTATGTAGTAAGTAATACAAGAGGGAACCAAAAGTTGCATGGGATATTCGATAAACGTCTGCCTTTCGTATAAAATTGTTATGTGCGAAAGCAAACGAAGATTTTTTAGATGGAGAAAACGCAGAAAAACTGAATCAAGAGTAAAAAATATCTCAAAGAGAAAAATGAAATGAAAAACTTCTGCTGAAATGACAAGGAAAAATATAAATCGTTGTGAAAAAGAAATATAAAACATTTTTTATTAGCTTTGCTTCGGACTACAATTCAATTCAAACTACAGACCTTTAGATGTAACGCTACAGCGTTATCCATAATAACATTTTAATCGCGCGATCATGAATTAATGATAAATTATAAACACTTATCTCAACAGACACGGGATGCAATCTTGGTTCCATCGAAAAAATGTAGAGTATTTGGGACCAATTCCAATTCATTTGTCTTTTAGCTTGACTCTTTTGTTTTTGGACATTGACAAGGCTGGGTCAAAAATCTTGATGGGACGATGAGAGTGAAATATTTTGCACGTTTTCTTCTAAAACTTGAATGATTCTCAAAACAAAATATACGCAATTAATGTGTTTCATATTATGCTGAGACAGTTTTTAATGCTATACAAAATACGGTGCACATGCATAAACATGTGTTCAGGTAGAAGAAAACGTGTTGCTAGCAGAATAAAATTTTCCACAACGAGTTTTTCATAATAATAATAATAATTTGTGTATTAATATAAAAAACAGATGACGTCAGTGATCTGAACATACTTCAGTGAATAAAATCTTATGTCACTTTAAAATAAGATAAAAATGTTTTTGTTTTGGAATAATTTTTTCGGTAAGATGTTAAGTTTTCCGATGAAAAACACTAATAAGAAGCGAATATTTTTTCAGCCCCTCACTCATCAAAATATGTCATCCGTTTCCGTAAAATATTCAAAGGCTTTTCATTAACGAAAATGTTGAAAAAGGTTGCCAAAAATAGATTAGGAAAGAATTCTTTGTCACGATGTTCCTCTTTAAAAAATCAACGGACAGAGCTAGTGAATTACCAAGTTAAAAACAAACTGCAAAGGGATCCTATTTTGTTTCCCGTCCCAACATTCTGAACAACACGGCAGCTACTCATCTCATCTTGATCATCAGCGTCATTTCATCTCTATTCTCTGTTAAAAAACAAAGTGATTTTCACGTTCCACAAGGAAAACTTACACGAGAAATATTTTCTCTTTCATTCCTAGGTTTACTATAAGTAATGGTGCAATAGGAAAAAGTGGGAATCGAATGGACTATAATTGCGTGTTTGAAAGTTGAAGAAAATAAGCCTGTAAGATAAAGGATGTTGAAAGTTTATTGTGTTACGCCACCCCTTCCATCCATAACATTATGCGTTAAGATGCCCAAAAATATAATTAATGATGGAGAAAATAAAGAGGGGACTACAGAGGTGAATAAAATCATTATATAAGTACTTATATTTGAAAGCGGAAGCAATCCAGATCAGAGGATGAGGATATGAAGTAGTTTTAGGCTTTTATTTTAAAATATGCATATAAAATCTGTAGAATACACATACACATATAATACACAAAGCAAGCTAACTTCGCGCTATAATATCTGCAACTGAATGTATATTTTAATTTTTACTCCGTTTTGCATTCCATTCTGTTCCGGGAGTAAACTATAAAAATAAAACTAAAAATAAAAAACTACTTGGCCTATCTGCGCAGCTTGAGTTACAAATAGTGTCTGTACGTGGAGTATTTGTACTCGGAGAAAGTGAATTAATGCGTTCATCACTGATATGGCTACCGTTTCTGTTAAGCTTTTGATCTTTAATAGGTATTTTCTCAAATAGCTGGCATGGGGATTACGAACATCGAAGAACAATATTGATAACGCACAGTAATCGTGTAATAATACAATAATAATTATATGTTTTGAAGTAGGCACGAAATGGATTATTTATTGGTAATCACTTTGAAAAGCTGATCAAGAAAACACCCGTATTGTTCAAATATCATCTTCAGAGCGTAGCGTGCACTTGCAGGTGCAGGTGACAAATAATTTATTGGTAATCACTTTGAAAAGCTGATCAAGAAAACACCCGTATTGTTCAAATATCATCTTCAGAGCGTAGCGGGCACTTACAGGTGCAGGTGACAAAGTCGGTGTAATTGCCATTCTCTCAGGATTTGAGGGAAAACGTCCCGTGGAATTTTTGGAAAATCTCGGGAACGACCAACCTGATAAATGCCTTTTTATAATAATAATCATCGTAGCATTGGTTACTAAAAGCTGAGTGCATGATTTAAAATCAAGAGACCTTGAATAAACCTTTCCTAAATATGCTTTGCATAACATTTAGACATGATTGAAAGGCTATGATTCCGAATGACGAACAGCTTATGAACTTAAATACGTTAGTTGTGGAGGCAAATTTTTTATATGGTTTCAAGTCATAGTGCTCCGTTTCAATCGTTTTATGTATCAGGAAACTCATTTGTTTTAATGAAGGATATAGGTAAAATTAAAGTCCAGTACAAACCATATAAGCATCCTACCAAGTGGGTTACTCATTTTACTTTTCCATTCTTCCTTATTTCATGCTGACATTCACAAACCTTCATAATTTTTTAAAATAAACTCATTTGTTTTAATGAAGGAAATAGGTAAAATTAAAGTCCAGTACAAACCATATAAGCATCCTACCAAGTGGGTTACTCATTTTACTTTTCCATTCTTCCTTATTTCATGCTGACATTCACAAACAACCTTCATAATTTTTTAAAATTAAATATATTGCGAACAAAATGGTTAACGGTATAGGCGGTCAATATATGATTTTTACTGATTTTCTTTTTTGTGTAGTTTAGTTTGTATTATATTTAGTTTTAATGGTTGCCCTCTAACAAACATCGCATTTCGAGGGTGACGAATTTGAGACAATTGCTGCATCCTTATATAGAATGTTCAGTTACTCTGGTCGAGGAAAGATTCAAATTCAATGTTTTTTTATTTTCAATCTACGTCCGTACGAAGAATTCATAAAAAGCTACCATATTGAAAAGAAAAGTTTGAATTGAGGAACAACCAAGATGCATGCGAAATACAAATGCATTCAGCTTCCCAACACGAAGGCTATAGAAAATTTTATGATTCCAGCAAAAAGGAATAATGGGAGTTGGGAATTCTATGTATTCAATGTTCAGAGCAGGAGGGGATACCCTGCTCAGATGAATCTTTTTAAAACATGTAAATTTCTCGTGTAGTTTAGTCTCGTATAAAGGCACATAGGTAGAATAGGTTAGAAAGGGAAGGGAAAGATTCTCAAAACACAAAAGTTTATCAATATTTTCTGAAGAGAAAAAGTAGAAAGATAGAATTAGTCCGTACGAAGAATTCATAAAAAGCTACCATATTGAAAAGAAAAGTTTGAATTGAGGAACAACCAAGATGCATGCGAAATACAAATGCATTCAGCTTCCCAACATGAAGGCTATAGAAAATTTTATGATTCCAGCAAAAAGGAATAATGGGAGTTGGGAATTCTATGTATTCAATGTTCAGAGCAGATCCAGGAGGGGATACCCTGCTCAGATAAATCTTTTTAAAACATGTAAATTTCTCGTGTAGTTTAGTCTCGTAGAAAGGCACATAGGTAGAATAGGTTAGAAAGGGAAGGGAAAGATTCTCAAAACACAAAAGTTTATCAATATTTTCTGAAGAGAAAAAGTAGAAAGATAGAACTTTAATCATCGCAGCAGAAAAATAATCTGCGGATTGGATCATGAAAGATAGGTTCTACAGAAGGAAAACACTCATGCAATGACTTTTAGCTAGAGTTTGAATTTTTGCAGACCAACGATTAGTTGCAAATGAATGCAGGAAAATATAGGACCATGTATTCTGGTAAATTATGTCCCTGAAGTGCATAGGCAAGGGATGACGACCAGAGAAACAAATAAAAAGGAAATTAAAAGTTAGTACCACAAAATAAATGCTACGTTGTGCATATGTGATTTTTTGGTGAACCGGTTTTTGCTCAAAAACGAAATCTGCTGTTTTGCAGATTTTTCAATCTCCAGCCCCAGCCGTTTGTTCTAATTACAGACTCTGCTTTGGGCATAATTATTATAACCATAATTGTGAATTCTTGTTTGAAGTTTGCTGGAGTATTTTAGGCGAGTGTCCAGCTTGCATTCCAAAGTACAATTACTTAATGTTATTGATCCTCAAATGACTAACAATAAATGTAACAAAGCAAATCTTGAAGCGAACTTGGATGGGGTTTGCCGACATGTGTTTACATATTCTACTATCTGTCATGAAAACGTAAAAATAAACCAGGTCTGACCATTTGTCCTTTGCAACAGGCTCACATCAGATACTAATGTTAAATAGGGAGTGAAATAAAATTGCCTTGAACTCCCCAAGCGCCCGACTCGATCTGTAGCGCAGGTTACTTAAAAACAGGCTAGAGTGTTTTGATTATCTCAATAAATTGGAAACAAAAACACATTTGATTTCTTTAATTTTTTCATGAACAAGAAAGGTTGTACGATCTCAGCAAATTATTGATGTGTCCACCGAATGTGAAAATGCACGTTTCCTCCATTGCACTCAAACTTGAGCCACAATTTTATCATTTTTGTATTCTTGCAAGAGGTTTGGAGTTTAGAATACGAACATGTTTATTATAGTTTTACTTTTTCTTCATTTCTTACAACGTTTTTGTTCCGGCAAAACTTTGCTTACTGACGACGTATACCTTCTTCAGCTCTCAACATACAAATATGATGGAATGATGATCATCGAGTAAGAGTTTTCCCATTTATGGGGACCCGTCATCGGCGTCTCCGTCATCCATCCATTTCAACCCCATCAAGAAAAGCGTTTTTGCAACAAAATACGTTTCCTTTTGCTTCAGTCACTTCATAGACACTAAAATATGATTATCTACGAATAAAAAAGTTGAAGAGCAGCCAGAGCTCAAGCATGTAGTGCTTCTTATACAAAGGCAAAGAAAGCAGGAAGAAACTTACGTGAAAAAGGAATGGGAGTGAAAAAATCCATATTTCCATTTATTTCCAACTTTTCAAGCTATTTGGTGATCAGCTTATGGGCATTACGTGTCACACAGGCAAAGGTAAAACCATGTACAGTTTTTCCTTGTCTCATTCCAGCGGACAAGGAGTGGGAGAAGTACAAACCCGAAATAAACTATTTACAGATAAAAAAGTACAAAAGTAAAGTATTTGATAAAATATGAAACGTGTTAGATAAGCCTTCATCCAAACAAGGCATGCTCTTGGCTTACTTGCAAGTTTTTTTTTTTTTGCTAAAAATGAAAAGTTATACAGTTAAAAGTATTTCTCCAGAAAAATGTCGAAACACTCCAAAATTTAACTTAATTTTTAGATATATGGTGCATGTATACCTAACCTAAATATTGGTGGAGGAGACAATTTGAAAAATGAATTTAATCAAGAAAGCTAATAGAGAAAATGACACAAACAAGTTTTGAACCTAAAAAGAGGAGGAGAACCCATCAGCAGTAATTTACTTTCGCCAGTTGTTTCCCTAGATTACTTTGTGTTTTTTCAGACAGTCATTGCTAGTTTATCGCCCGGCCTTCGGGTGAAGTACGAAAGGAAAAAAAATGTGGCCGTGGTATCGAATAACCCTCTTGCTTTCGCAGTCCCTGGATCGATGAATTCCTACTCAGTGAGGAATAAAAACTTTGTTTTTGCTTTGCATCACATAACAAAAGCATAGGAATATATATTGTAGTGCCCCAACATCACACTCCTCATTTCATGAAAATGAAAACGAAGTGAAACTAAAAAATGAAGTTGAAGGTGGAGTAGGAAACCATGCCTGCCATGAAGAATACATGAGCATCGCTTGTAGTAGGGAGAGAAGTAGGCAAAGGGCGAAAAAATACTTTCATTTCATTTTATTAGTCTCCGCACATACCATATCAAAAGCCGAATAAAGTGGGAAGTGAGGAAAATAAAGAAACCTAAAGAAAGATAAGCACGAAGACGAAAACTTTCGCATACGTAACGTAACATACAAGCGTTTACAATTGTATAAATGTTGTAACCTTCATCTTTACTGTAAAACATGGAAAACATTAGATATTCTTATTTCCACAAAGTCTCATCAATTTGTAAAATGAAGATGTAGACAACATAAAAAAAGATCTGGAAGTAAGAAGAAGAGATTATCATTTAGAGATTGCGACACAACAAACCCTAGAATTTCTAGTTGGCAAAATTTGAAATAAATATAGTTTTAGAGAGATAGTATTAGTAAGCAAGACTTTGACACACTTTTACTTAATTTTTAGTGCTTGATAAAGTTGTGGAATTCGGATGTTTACGTGTTTCATTACTCCGCAAAAATATCAAAGTTTTAATATTGGTTCTCCATGAAAAGTAAGCACAACAAACTAGTTTGCTTTTGCTCGAAGCTCGAAGATTTTGAAAACATTTGCTTCCAAACAAATGTTTTGGAAATATGGTTGTTAAGAATTTTTCTCTTGGGTTTGATGATCTCGCATGTGTTAATTGCATACATACATTGATTATACAGCGCAAGCAAAGCAAAATAAGAAACCCGAGTGAATAAGAAACACATCCCGTGATAATCGCTATAAAAAGTAAAAACTCGGGACAAAATATTACAACAAAGGAAAATAAAACACGAAACAGAAGGGTTTTGCTGGATGAACTTACCCAGAGGCATAAGCAAACCGAAGCATTGGGTAAAAAGCAAGCGTAAAAATTTGATATGCTCCAACCTTAAATCAGTTATTGATAAAAAGAAGTGTAGAAAATTGAAAAAGGGTGAATTCTTAATGATTTACATGAGATTCAAAAACACGTCAGTAAAATAGAATATTCATACAAATAACACAAGCATCTCATTGCAATTATTGTGGGCAGTCATTTTTAAAATACATAGACACAATCCATGTATACGACAAGCTAGAAATAATAATATATTTTTTGTAGGAATCTTTACACAAACAAAATTGTGGACGTCACAGAAATTAAGTACTCAAAGAAACTACGCATTTCCATTGATTGCATTAACGTAAAATAGTCATTTTTCGAATCGAAGTAAGGTTTCGATCCGTCATAGCGTATTTGTTCATGAAAAAATAATTTATTTACTCAATGCATTAATTTATTCATGCATATTTCGTGAAACATGTAACATGTCCTCCAAAGATGGTTATGGACTCAATGCCCAGTTTGCATTTTTGACAAGATGGATAAGTAAGTATGTACTCAAATTTCTTTCTTCCCAATGCAAGTTTAACTTTAAAATAAAAAAAACCTTATTTCCAGCCAATAGGAATGGTTTTTTGAATCCTCCTGAATTTGTAGGATACACCTGAATCAACCATCAAGAGCTATGAACAGGAAACAACAATCGAACTTCTTTTCCTACCTATTTTGCGTTTCTCACATTGGAACGAATTCCATAAAAATACATTGTTATACAGAATAACTCAACGAGTTTTGGAAATTCTGAACATCAAGATAGCCTGTCACAAAGCTGGAGAGAGGCTGTAAAACAGATATACGTATGCTGTAAAGGAAAACGTGTCAAAAAACTGTAATTTCATGCGATTCTAAAATGCAGCCGTAACAGGGACAGGCAAGGATCCCTCAGCTTAGTTGGCATTACGAGAATGATAATTCCATAATTCATTGGGGCAAAAGCTTTATTGAGAAAATGTGTATTAGCTGTACAGTTTTTCTTCTAATACTTACTGTCACGTCAGAAAAGTTTGACGTGGGGGAAAACTGATAAACGCGAAGAGTATTTTTTACTGCTTAGTGCTTACATGGGCTTGTGACGACGGTTGATCAACATTTCAGTATCATGTAGCG
>JAHZMX010000029.1:0-18576 GCA_027743895.1 Seira musarum
TGAAAAATCTCGAATTCTTGATTAAGGATAAAGCTCCCATTAATTAGCTGCATATCATGTATTTTTAATTATACGAATAATATCTTTCAGTTTGACTCGAGTTATTTAGAATTTCAACTTTTCTTTCCGTCAGCCTGGTGACGCATTGAAAGTTACGTAGCACAATAATTACTTGTTTCATGGTAAAGTCGTGCTATAAGCCCGCCATTTCCAAGGCATCATCGGAAGTGGGAAAAGCTTTAAGAAGTTTCAGTTTTCATGTGTCACGAAATTCATTACATTGAAAAAAAATTGAGCTGGATCCGTATTTGGCAATTAGAAATCTTTTGAAATTACATCAGAAAAAAAAGAAAGAACCAACCTTAAAACAGACAAAATATATTTACACCAATACTAATAGTGTGATGTGGTCAGTGATTATAAGACAAAATTTTTAGGTTCATTTGCTCTGGAAAAAAAGCAAGTTAAAAGTTTGTTCTGGAAAATCGAGTACATGGAGGAAACTACAAGAGTTAGACATGTCATGTGTGCATGCACATTGGTTCTTATGCATGCATGAACAACAAAAAAAAAACAGTTTTCTTTTCGTTTTCTCGCGTTTTTATTGCTTTTTTTACTCTCAAGAAAATTTCCCATGGGCCAAGAAAACAACACGAGCATGTAGAAGAGTTTGAAGAAAGGTAAGTCTTAGCACGAACCATGTTTTGAACACTTGCAAACATGTTAAATTCCACTCCATCTATAAAACTTTTTTTTGCTTTCATTCTTGCCGAAAATCCCATACATTTCTAGTAATTTTTTCACCGCTACGTATTAAAGTGCTCTCATTTTTTTCTCTGAAAATATTATTATGAGCTGATTATCACAAAAAGAATAAGAAAAAATGATAAAGTTGCAGAGGTTGCTCATGGCTGTTATGTTTCTAGTTGCCAAGCCATTACACACCGCAGGGAAAAAAATCCTCATGAATTTATTTCATGTCTCAAAAAAGTCAAAGTCTCAAAGTTTTATGGATCCAGATAACAAAAGAAGAGCTTGTATATATGCATGGGATCATTCCCACACTCCCACTCGTTCATCATCATCATCTTGAAAACAAAATTTATTTCTCTGGATAGATGGATAATGCTTTGGCTTAAATAAGCTTTAAGCTATTATTATGATAATGATAATTATATTACGAAAGAATCAGAACGAAAGAAAAATAGAAAAAAGAGCATGCAAAGGTGAACTACTTTCTGTCAAGTAAAAATTTATCCAGAGGATTGGTTCGAGATCTATAATTTATTTATAATATGATTTTCTTACCGGATGAACAGTGGTTGTAATAGGAACTTCCCGTTTCTCTCGATGTCTGGCTGACCCCCTGACGCCGACGTGGATATCCCGAGTGACACGAGCTTGAATCCGAGAAGCCCGGGAAAATAGATGATTGTGTTCTCCGTCTGTAATTGTGGATAAATAACCAATAATTATTATGATTTCAGTTAATATTGCTGTTGGCTACTGGTGTTGTGAAATCTTATTTTGTGGTTACCATGCAATGATGCCGATGAAGCCACAGGTTCCAATATCAAACACCCGACAAGGATGTACTGAGCGAGTAATGACGAGATCAAAATTTTAATTGAAGGCGTCGCTTTTGCTGCTTCTCCTCCATTGCGACGATTCGTTTCTCCCATTGCAAAAATCCTGGGCCTGAGGAGGTCAAGTTTCTCTTCTACTACAGTTTAAAAACTTCCTCAGGGACGAACTCATTTATAAATTGAATTAATAAGGACGCGGTCAAGATTTCATATTCAATTGAACTGCATCCGTTTCTCAGTAGAGCATTTAGATAATCTTCATTTTCATCTTCCTCAAAGTCCTCATGATTTTTTATTCCTTTGGGGAAGTGCGGGCTAGAATACTAGCATATCCTTGCTTTAAAACCACCTAAAACAAAAAAAAAAAGAAGATCAAAGGAATTAGAATGGTAAGCAAATAGAATTCATTTTCATGCCGATAGACCACGTTAATGATACATCATTATGGAAAAGGAAAACAGGTAGTTCTTCTAACTAGACCTGTATAATTAGACTGAAATACTTTGCACTTGCACAATAACTACCTACACACACCTGTTTTGAAGTAACTTAGGCCGCCTTCATCATTTACAAGAGATTTAGCGTGTTTTAATGGCATGATTCGTTCTGTGATTATTATTTCGATAGGTAAAACGCCCATGAATATTTCCCTAAAATCAATAGGTAACTGGGTTAATCCCTCTAGTAAAATCAAGTACCTCTTCTATTGGTACTACTGTTCAGCCGGTGAGGCGAGGCAATTGCATAAGAATGATAACGATAACGGGTATTGTTGTAATGTTACAAAGGATCTAAAGCAAATCATTTTCAGGTTTTGTTTTGTTTCATTTTTTAAGCGTTACTTCTACATAGTTTGACTTTGTCAATCTTCCTTCATACCTTGACTTTGCATCGATAACTAAACATGCAAATATCGTAATAGCGTTATCTACTCTGAGAGTCTGTTTTTTCCATACGAAACCGTTACGTTTTTAGCTCAATCTTAATTTACAAGAGATTTAGCGTGTTTTAATGGCATGATTCGTTCTGTGATTATTATTTCGATAGGTAAAACGCCCATGAATATCCCTAAAATCAATAGGTAACTGGGTTAATCCCTCAAGTAAAATCAAGTACGTCTTCTATTGGTACTACTGTTCAGCCGGTGAGGCGAGGCAATTGCATAACAATGATAACGGGTATTGTTGTAATGTTACAAAGGATCTAAAACAAATCATTTTCAGGTTTTGTTTTGCTTCATCATTTTATTAAGCGTTACTTCTACATAGTTTGTCATAGTCAATCTTCCTTCATACCTTGACTTTGCAATTTTGCATCGATAACTAAACATGCAAATATCGTAATAGCGTTATCTACTCTGAGAGTCTGTTTTTTCCATACGAAACCGTTATGTTTTTAGCTCAATCTTGTCATCTTCTTCATCGTGACTGTGACGGAGCTCATGCTAGAACTTCTTGTTTTTGAAGTCTGCAGTAGACGAAGCTGCAGAGAAATACAAAAATCAGGTTCTTCGTTTACACAAAAACTACTACGATCTACGATGGATTGACTGAGTCGAGTCGAGTGGGTAAATGAGCATAAAAAGTGAGCCATCCGAAAAAACTAGGGACTTTTAATTTACCTTTATGCATTATTGACCACTTTTTTAAGACAGAAAACACGTTCCTGAATTAGCACACCCTTTAGCATATCAGCTCCTTACATCAAAACCATCTCAAAGAATCCCTCAACGCCAAGTCACTGTGAGCAAAAATCAAGGTATGCAAAAATGTATGTACCATAAAGAGTGTAATAAATGAATAAAACAAAATCAGGGATAGTTGAGAAGACGTCTCTGTTGAAGGAAAAATGAAATCATGCAAATAATAAAATTTCATTTTATGATATTTTCAAGAAGCCAAGATTGAGGCAGGAGTATAGGTATATGAATTAATTCATGGATTCTAACAAGCTGTAGGTGAATAAAATGCTGATTATCATTGCGTTGTTTTTCATCTTATCAGCTTGAATCTCGTAGATTTGCCGGGCAAAAGAACACAATTATGCGGTTATAGTTCTCATAGGTAAAATTATCTTTTTAAGACAAAACTAACCAGCATTACTCATCGGACTATTTTCATCTTATCAGCTTGAATCTCGTAGATTTGCCGGGCAAAAGAACACAATTATGCGGTTATAGTTCTCATAGGTAAAATTATCTTTTTAAGACAAAACTAACCAACATTACTCATCGGACTACCGAGACGGAATGGCTACTAAAGTAACGAGGAACTTTCTACAGAATTATGTCACGCAATCATGCAAAATATTTTATTTGTCCATCTGCCTTAAACCAAGTGAAAATTATGCAATGTAATAACAATCTGCTCTCTGCTGTAAAAATGAAAAAAAACGCTGCGAATGACAGTTGACAAATGGCATTGCTGAAAAGTGCTAAAACGTCCTGAATTGTTCAAGTCTTGATGGAAACAGATAATTATGGTTCGTGTTTGTTTTTGAACAGACATCAATCTAAAAGCAATTTTTAATTCACTCATTCATACTCGTGCTACTACATTTTCTACAAATGTTTGCACATGAATGAAGATGGTCATACCATGATCATGTTTGGAATACGAGTTTAGACATCATGTCATGTCAGCAAAAACGGGACCGAAAATTGTTTGATGATTATCAAAAAATTATGTCCATTTTCAAACCTGAAATTCAAGCTTTGAAACAAAACAGATCAAATTAAGTCGGTCGGTAGATGCATTTTATACTAAAGATACGGATACTGATTGTGATGGACAAGGTAAAAAAAGTTTTACAGACAGACATGAAAATGAAAACTGGAACCACAGCTGTGACGAGAAGAGATGTGGTTATTTTACTACTCTACGAGTACTAATATATATAACTTGTGTTTCTTCCTCAAATGAAAATATTTTGCCATGTGCCAAACCAAATCATGCCACGACGCATGTCATAAATAGTTGAAATTATTGTTCTCAATAAAACATCATATTAAGACAGAAATGCTTTTAGGAGGACAGTTAGTCACTCAAGTCAGCACGGTCACTGTTACATATACTTTGAGCTCGACATCGTGTCTCCAACTTTTAAACTTCTACTGCATATACATATCATGCTGATCCTTCTTTATCGAAATGATTTTAGATTCTTCTTTTCGTAGTTTAGAGAATCTAGAGTTGCTTATTATTGGACATAATTGTCAGATAATTTAGGAATTTATTCGTGAACAAAAGGAACTTTACTTGTCCAGAACTTATTTTTGTCCACTGCAGTCGCGTGCGCAACATAGAAATCAAAATGTGGATTCACATGAAATTGATTAGATTGCTCCTCAAAAGCACGAAGAACGCTTCCCATTTACTCTCGGTACAAAAATGCAAAACTTTTACCCGGCCAACCTTTAAAAATGTCCCAACAAGAAGGTCTCTAGTCTCTAGTCATCTCTAGAGTGCCCAGAGTCGCTGTTTTATTATCATTATGATTGTCACGAATCATTCCATAAAATTTTACTGCACTCATTTTTATTTCACGCCATCAGCATCTGGAAAACGTCACATTTGCCACCATGTCACCTTAGAACCCAAGAGTCAAGGGCATGGACATTGTTAAATTGCCATGCTCAAAATTTTTCTTTGTTTCACTCTTTGACATCATTGTTCCCGCACAAGAAATTTAAAAAAATCCTAAAGAAATTGCATAATATAATTGGCAGTAGCTCTAGGTTCCTCTGCTTGACAGATTGCTCTTCTTTCTTTTTTTCTTATCAAGAACCATTAATGATTTTGGCTCATGCTCAGCATCAGTAAACATGACATATGGACTAGCCTGTTCTGGACATGCAGGACATAACCTCTTATTCGCAGAAAGAATAGAAAGACGGATGGCTAGTTCAAAGCAAAAATTGTGTTTGTTTGCCCATTAAGAACCAACCCTTATCTCATCAGGAACAGGTAAAAAAATACGATGCACGTACCAAGACTAAAAGACCAACAAAGATTTCGCATCTGCTACACATATTATGTGCTCTGCTTCATTTTGTTTCGAGCTCCATAAAAATTTTGTAGGTTTTTTCAACTTTTTACTTCTTCAAGGCAATTGACTTGTGCTGAAAACATGTGATGTGCGAAGAAGATGCCCAAGTGAGAGTCCGAGTCGACTTTGTTTTAACAACATGGACAATGGACATGAGCCAACGCCAACATAATAATATGACATTATGTGAGATGGACATTAGCATTTAACAAAGCGCCATGAACAAAAACAACATCTCCACTCACTCAAAGTCATCACATTCTGCAAACAAGAAATAATAAAGGAGCTCAAACTTTTAAACATGACGCATTTTATTTCATAGTTTATTGCCACATAACTTCAGAGTAGTTCCTTGTCGACACACTACTACTATTCTTCCTGGAAGAAGTTTGCAATGAAATAGAGAACCTCGAAGACTCAAAATTACTTAAGCTCATGGCTCTTGATCCTAATCCTTTTTTTGGCAGCAGCAGCAGTGCAGAGGGTAAAAAAACATTCAGCTTGTAATTCTATGAAAAGTTTGCTTAGCCCGATCGATCAATCACTAAAAGCAAAGGGCTGTGACTGACTGGACTTACAGACTATACCCACATACCCATACATTAACTAGAATCGCTGCAGGCTAATGAATTGGACAAGAACAAAAAAATGGCTGGGACTTGTGACTTGACTGTCTAACAAGACACACTTTTTTTTAGTAAACTACATATATGAACTTGAACTTCGATTCACTATACGCCAGGTATGCATATACTGAAGAATAGAAATCAAATGATGCGAGTGACACGGCACATGGTTATACGAAACTACTTGGTCATCGTCGTCATTTTTTGCGACGCATTGCGACTGCGATAGTAATTGTGTATGAAGACGATGAGTAAAGTTAGAAGATGAGATAAGTTGCCTCTTTTGATTTCTGCCGAATCAAAATCTTTAGAATTGATGATGATGACATAGCCAGAAGAGAGGAGATAAGTCAGATCATCAATAGAGATAATCCAATCCATTTACTCATTCTCTCATTTACTAACAGATTCAATTCAAACCAATCAAGATTCAGATTGCGTACGTCGCAGAAACTGGATTAGATTATAATTCTAGCTAAAACTATGCCATAGCATATTTTCAGTATCAATGTCAATCTTTATAACCCATAATATTTTTATCACGTGTGATGTAAAGTAATTGTAAAAATGCATTAATTCTCGTGTCTTGTCATGTCCATCATATCATGAGGCTCACTCACCAGCACAAATTGTCGTGTAGTATAAAATTTCAAACCCAACCACACATTCACTATTCACTTGATTCTTCCCACAAATAATGAAAAGTGACTCATGTGAAAAATACTTTCTTCTCAGACTCAATAAAAAGGAATGTCGCTAGAAACAAGAGACACTACTACTACAAGTACTACATACCACCTAAAGTTGATGATCATTATCACACGAGACAAAACATCTAAAGTTCCCTTCGCTTCCCTATTCCTGTGAATTGACATTCATCACCAATCATGATTCAACTTTGTTTTTGTATTATTCACTTACTCACAAACGCATATAAATAAATAAAAAAATTAGTATTGCAATGCAATTTATAATGCATTTCTGCACTCATATGAAAATAGGAACTCACATCCACATACCTTAAGGCTATTTTTATTTTCAACGCTGAAATTTCTACCTAGAACAGAACTATTTCTCTTGCTCTACTTAATTCCACATTTACTCACTCAAATTGCAAGGGGTGCAGGCAGAAAAAAGTTGCAAACAGCCACCAGCAAACTATAAATACCTATACACTACAATAACCATAGAGCACGTATGAAACTTGAATTGAAATTGAGAATAGCAATAGGAAGCCTTCATATTATTTTTACTGCCTAGTTTTTCTCACGCGCAGATAGACTTCAATACAACCCCTTTTTTAGCGTACGTCAAATGCTTGCAAAAAAGTCCAATTTTAGGTTTTAAATTATGATTATGATGATGCTTTTTTACTCTGAAAGAATAGTGAATCTCAGTCTCATTTTTTCGCATCCCCACGGATGCAGAGGTTTTTTACCTGCACATTAAACTTGCTATTAGGCATTGTCTATATACACGAATATGAGTAAAGCTTTTACTCACTCAATTGACTCAACAACGCTTCTATGTGGTTGAGATGTCGGTTTGAAGCGAATAATATAATACTGCACAACTACAACTGTATTTTCTGAAAAGATGCCGATAATGGCTCAGCTTCAGAAAAAAAAACTACCAAATTTTCTATGATTCATGAAACTGGTGATGACGATGCTGATTAGATGAAATGATGCACTCACGTTAAGTTATATTCTTCCATTGTTTGATTTTTTAGCGGTGAGATGAGCAGTTGAGCACAAGTAGTAGCAGCGTACAGGTAACTAGTAAAGGTAAGACATAAAAAAGTAATGCATTTTGTATTACATTGCATTGCACCTCACAGCCTTTAGAATTGCAGTTGCTGTTGTTGCTGAAATGCTATTTGCTTTGTGTGAGGAAGAATGAAAAAATGGATATGAAAATTAGGTATGAAAGCAAATGAGATGATAGCCATGTATTATCCCAAATAATGATTTTTGCCTTGCGAGGGTGTATGTAAAATTACAACCATCCTTCATTTCCCTGCCTCTTTGAGCCAATCTGAATATGAGTACTTTTTCTCCTGAATCGTCAAATCAAGATGACCTATTATTCAGCCGTTAAACCCTATCTTTCATTGCACGACCCGTCCACCCACCCCAAAATGTATATAATTTCATGTAACAAATATGAAATTGTATGATTATGAGATGAACTAACTCTTGAAAAGCTAAACGGTTTGTTATGAATTTCACTTCCTGTATTACAAATTGCAACGTATAGATAAAGGCATGGTGCGCTTCTTCATTAAACTAATGCAATACCTATTGCAAAGTTATATTCACTTTCAAGAACTAAGATTGGGACCCTCCTCCGTTTTATGAAATCCAAAATCATTTTGACCCACCTTTTCTGAGAACAATGAGTGATCAAAACTCAGAACATGTCATCCCTCTTGTCCAAGATCCGTTCTCTCGTCTTGATAAAATGCTGGCGACGACGGCGATAAATGCTTTGTATCCTTTCGTAGAAAAAATTAAATTTTTTGTCTGACCCCAGACACTTGGAGGGAATCACAACTAAATGCCGTGGTGTTCTGGTTGTGACTACGAACGAAGGAATTTAATAAGTACCACCACCACTACTGCATACTCAAGTAAAAGTTTTTTTAATGATGAAATTGAACATGAACACACTTCACTTTTGCTTTACTTCTTCCAACTCGTTGAACATGTGTAACAAAGTATTATTCTTATCGTGAAATTAGGAAAACTTTAAAAAGTATGAAGCATTCTTTTAATCTCATCTCATCGTAAAATTATATTTTCTTTGCCACCAAATACATCACTTTTACACGTGAAACTTTACTAAGGCTTTTTCGCGTTAAGAGATTAAAACCCTTTTTCTCATTATCGACGCTCCAAGTTGCCACACTAAAAATTAAATTACAATCGAGATTTTATAAACTTTCCAAATTTAAATACTTTCTTTGTGTAAAACTTGTACTCCTACTAATAACAATATTTTTCCTTGTTTATCATTAACAGCATCACATATATATTCCTACTCTTGTGATGATAAGCAAAAACTCTCGTTTATTACAGATATGATCAGACCTCCATTAAATCTGTTCTTCAGCCGCCACTTTAACTTTTTAACTAGAGGTTGCGTTTGTTTTGATGATGAGGGCGAGGGTGACCATGATCCCTATAATGGTTTAATTATCAATGCTTAAATGAAGTCAAGCATTTTTTTGCCCGTCGTCGTCGCAGCTTGAATTCTTCGAATGAGTGCAATAAACATAAACACAGCACATTAGTGAAGTGCTCATCAGCTTACAAACCTCCATTTAAAATTGTTTCAGATTCATTTCACAAGAGCAGCCGTTTTCCTTCTTCTGCGTTCCTCGTACTTAAATTACTTTTTTGTTTATGACTTTAACTTTTGACTTGATGGATTTCCTACAGAAGAAGACGCATGACATGACATGACTTTGATTCGATTCGCAACTCGCAAGTTCACATTACATGTACTTCACACACGAATGTAAATTTTTTTCCCGTTACAAAGTTAAGCAATCAAATCGTACAGCACAACCAACCACAAACCAAAAGAGTACATTTCACTTTTTTTCCAGCAAATCGAATCCAGACCAGACCATGATGGAATGGAACTAATATCTGTGCGATATTGTAATGGAAGAACAGTCACAGTAACATGTCTTACTTTTTTATGAGATGACTTTAAAAAGTGTTATTTAAACTGTTATAAAACAGAGGAGAGCATCGCCTCTCTCTGGCTCTCGACAAAACAACACAAGCTCGTCTTTCACGAGAGAAAGAGCCTCTTTCTGGGTGACGGCTCTCTGTCAGTTTACATGAGTCTTGCGATTGTGATTACGATGATGATGTTTTTAAGGAGGATTCCCTCGTCAAGAAGTCCAAAAACCTGGCTGTAATGCAATGAATGCAAAGGAATGACTGAATTCAATCTTAATCTAGTTTATCGATGACTCCCCACACCGAAGATGTATGATGATAAAGAACATGTTCTTCTTCTTTAGAGCTGCGACTCAACCAACTCACTCGCGAGTGTTTTATGCATGAATGCATAATAACACGTACATTGAGAATCTTTAATTTGTGTATTCTGATGAATGATGAGTAATAATGGGAAGAAGACGAGGAGACAGTCTAAACTAAGGCTAGGTAAAAGCTACACGGCCATGGTTTATACAATAATGAAACGAAGAAAACGACCCCATACTACAGCACCACTATATATTATGCTCCTGCAGAATCACATATTCTGTACATTGACTCACAATCAAGAATGTAAAGGCTTCATTCAATGTTCTCTGTAATAAAATGTACAATATTTGGGTTTTCATTCTGTTCTACCTTGGCTTGGTTTTGCGATGAGCATTTCAAGCAAGAGCTGTTGTAGTAGTTGTGGCTGTGGCTGTGACTGTGACTCTCTTTAGTTCCTCTAGGATACGGTAAAACCAAAACATGACAAAAGAGTAGGTTTTTTCATGAGTTTTTTTAAAGCTTATCATCACGCAAGTGCAACTTACTTCACTTCACAAAAAATGATCATCAACATCTCATGAAAGAACTCTGCTCTGTTCTGTTTAGTTCAGCCAGTCTCAAGTCAAGTCTGTGTAAAACACTCATGAGTCTGAACTGAGGAACGATGAACGTGCGTGCGATAATTTTCTGGTTCTGCTAAATCCAAAGCCAGTACGTAGTACTTGTGTTTCTCCGGCTTGTCTTGAATGTCTGTTTACCTTTTTTTAGTGTGAACAAACAAGGGACATAGACATAGAAGTATTAGCTTAGACTAGGAATAAGGGATGCCGAGCTTGAGCTTAATATGAAAATATTACCTTTTGCGATTGAAATGAATGAGCTTGTTATTATTGTTATATTTTCCTATGTTCTTGTTTTGTGGATCTAGATGCAAGATGTATGGCATACGAAAAGTTTTTTTTGAAACCCTTCAGCTTCGGCGTTTCCTTCCGCTGCTCATTCTATTCTGAAATGTAATGCTTTGCTCGCTTACTCACCCCACTCAAACGCACTTACTCCTCATACACACAACACACTCATATCATTTCATCCAAGTCAACCACCCTCCTCCTCCACCAACAACAAGAACTCCAAAATGCTTAGTAATGCGTTACTTTGTTATAGGAAACAGAATTGGATTTGCTTCAGTTTTTAGATCGGTTGGATATAGATGCATCGCATACTTCACTTGAGAGGATAATTCTATTCTAAAAAAACTCTAGACTAGAGTCTACAGCTTTTTTATGGAGGAGTTTATTTGAGTGTGAGACTGAGACTTGGTTTAAATGTTCGCCGTATGTGTAGCAAAAAAATAAGGTGGGGGTAGTTGGATTGGATTTGGAGGAGTACATGAGCTGACAATAATGAGCTTAGCATAAGAAGCGGAAACTAGACAAAATAGAGTATGTATTATTATATGGCTTTTGCAGACTTGACTATGACTTAAAAATCGAAGTTGGAGTTCGAAGTTACCAGTTGGGCTTGGGAAGAGTCATCATCCTGTAGGATTTTCGATTGCGGTTTCAATTTCTGCTGTAAAAGTGTATTTTTGAAAAAAAAATCATTATAAGCTCAAGAGGTGGAAAAAAAATGAGACGCAAGAATGCCAATGCAATGATGGTGCCATGAATCTTTTAGCACATCATGAATGAAATGTGCTGTGCTCTTTCGTATAAAATGAGATGATCTTGTGTACATGAAATTGCTTATAGTCGACGAAGGCGGTGAAGTAGTAAGAAAATTCAGTAAGTAAACAGTAAACATGTAATTTCGAATACTAGTCCCCTAGTGACAATGTGATGACGAAATTTCCAAAGATAAATGTGGCAAAAAACGATCTGACTCATTTTCTCGGAGATGGATGCAGATGTTCCTGTTCGAGATAAGAATTAGGCATTAAAAGGAAGTCACAACAAGATACAAAAATGTTGGATCAAATAAAGCACTGAAATGCATTGTAAATATTTAGTGAGTTAATGCGAAAAACTCTTTCATCATCCTTTAATATATTTGTCGATAGAGATGTAGTTACACTTACTTGGTAAAGAGTAAAAAAATAGATTGACGTAGCAAACTTTTTGATTAAAAATCGGAAAAGCTAATGTCTGAAATACGTTGATCATGATCCCCATGAATTGAACTATCATGGTCATGTTCTTGAAGATGGGCGATAAGCAGATCCCTAGCAGAGAACTCTTTTTGGCATTGTCCACATGGGAAAGTGGCAGTCATGTGGGATGCAGATGAATGCTGCAGGAAACTGGATATTTCATCATCAACCACAACGACATTCACGTTCCCTTGCATGAAAGAGTCGATGACGGCGACACTAAACTCATTGTTACCACCCATTTTTGGGTGAACTTGTGATTGAGAATGAGGGATTTGTGCACTTGAAACAATGCTCTCATGATCTCTCAAGGTTGTAGTCGTAGTATCATCAACAGGGTTATTATCATCCAACTCGACTTGAAGATTATGAAGGATCATGTGCGTGCAATCACTGCTGCTCATTGATTCATCCGCTAAAAGTCTCAGGTTTCCTACGTTTCCGTTGTCCACCTGCTCCACGGCTTTGGAATTTTGAAGTTGGGTCTGTTCCGGCAAAACTTGAGAAGTTTCGGTAGTAGTAGAGCATTCTGTTGCTTCCTTAGTTGACAGGTGAGAAGTCTCTTGTGGATGATATGACTCGTTACCTGCAGAGGATATCTCCTTGGTTTGATCTTCTTCTGTTAGGGGACGAACGGTTTGGGGTGTCCCTTTCAGATTTGGGCAATGGACTTTGACGTGTTTCGTAAGATGATCTTTCCTCTTAAACATTTTGTCGCATCCTGAGCATTTAAATGGTCTACTGTCACCGTTGTCTTGCAGGATGAGCGAATTGAAAATTAATACAACGATATTATAATGTTAAAGATCAAACACAAATTATGTCGTATTTTAAAACTTACGACATGATTCCATGTGCCGGGTCAAATGATACGAAGTCCCAAAAACCTTTAAGCATTCAGGACAAACACTTCGAAGAAGAACCCCAACATCGCCTATTGAAGGAGGAACTTTTAACGTCCTGGGAAGCCTTTGTTTCTTTTCCTGGGGATGTAAAACATTCCAGACTTGCACTAACAAGCCTGCCCTTTTCGTCAAATGTAACATTAGTTTCGTCCAGCTGAAGCAATAAAGAAATTTAGTTTTCATTAGCCTTAAAGAGACTGAAATTAGCTTGCATAAACATGAAGTACACAATACTAATATTATAATTTAAACTTTAAAACTAACCCCAGCAAAGTTAGCAGCATAGATCTCAGGGTGAATACTTCGAATATGACGCAAGACCTTCATGACAAAATTAACAATAATCTCCGAAAATTGTGTAGATTTAGTGCAGTTTATAAACATTTGAAATAATTTAAAATTACTTACATGATCCTTCCTTGATAAGGACTTTTCACAGTAATCGCACTTGAACTTTTCCCCTTTATGAAAACACCGAATATGCTCGTTTAAACGCTCCCTACGCGTATATGATCTAGGACATTCCGGACATTTATGATGGGCCTGAGGTTTGTGCAATTTTGAATGAGCAACCAATTCCTGCTCTGTTTGGAACGACGCACTACACTCACCGCAGTTAAATATTTGTATCACCCTCACTCCTTCATTATTGATTGACTTGGAAGATACTGAACTTTCACTGTCAACACTGCTATTTGCACTGGAAACGGCGGCGACATTTTGTCCCAATGAAAGACTTAGGTTAGCAAGGCCCGCGAGACTGTTTGTAGCCGTGGACAAATCAATCTTAGCACCCGATGGAAGTCTCTGATGTACCAAAACTTTTTGGGTCGATGTACTTTGAATTNGCGGCGACATTTTGTCCCAATGAAAGACTTAGGTTAGCAAGGCCCGCGAGACTGTTTGTAGCCGTGGACAAATCAATCTTAGCACCCGATGGAAGTCTCTGATGTACCAAAACTTTTTGGGTCGATGTACTTTGAATTGCCAAAGTTGCGACGCCTTGGCCAGGTCCCAAAATATTACTTGGAATGATGGTCATTGAAGGAGCAGAATCATTATTTCCGTTACAGTTAGGACTAGAATCTTCTTCGGGGGATTGAGACAGTTCACTTACTGCAGGTATGGGAGTGATGAGTGTTTGTCCGGCAGTTCCCACATCAAAACTAGGTGTTAGAAACGACAATTGAGCTTTGCGTTTTAAACCGTTTGCGAGATGTACTTTGAGCACTGCGGCTTTGTCCTTTGACGATTTCTAAAAACACATTGACATTATCATAGCTTTAAAGTCTATCTAGATAAAACAAAAGTTTAAAACATTGTTTTAATAGTAGAACAAATGACTTACCCTGCACTTCCCGTCACGGTGAAAAGATGCAATGTGTCGCTTTAAATGGTCCGCACGGGATATTTCTCGGTCGCAGTAAGGACAAGATTGTTTCGAAACATTTCCATGAACTACCTCCATGTGCTTTCGTAAATGTTCTTGTCTACTAAAACCTACAGAAAAAAATTCATGAAAATGCCAATTTTGGACGCTTGTTGTAACTATCATTAAATAAAATATTTTCTGAATTCGCCAAACCTTTTCCACATTCTGTACAAGGCCCGTAAGCTTTGGAACGCATATGCAGGCGCATGTGTCTTTTTAAATTCGCCCTTGTTTTATACGACGCATGACATATGGAGCAAGAATGCCGTGTATCGGAATCAGTTTCATTTGAAACACTATCATCATTATCCGTTAATCCTAATATCACGTTTGGATGAAGTTCCAGAGTTGTAATTCCACTTCCAGAATCGCTCGACGTTTTTGAAAGTGATTCCTCCAGAAACCCTCCTGGAGGAGCAGTAACGCTAGTCACAGTCTCCGATGATGATGATGATGTTGACGATGACGAAGCAGATGTCGTTGTAGTGTTACTATTACTCTGACTATCTCCATCCTCTGGAACCTTAGTTAAACTGTAGTTGTGAACCACACGAAAATTTGAAAGCTCTTCCTGTGAAATATAAGACTGCGTCTCTTCCCCCCCTCCCCCATCACCACCAAAACTGTCCAGCATTACCAGCTGTAAAGATTCATTATTACTTTCACCCTTGAAGCTCATTGTTCAGTTAAAGTCATTTCTCGCTCGATAACAAAACGTAAAACCAAAATATTTAATATTTGGGTCATGAAAATGATGTCAATTGAAAAAAGATTCTACCACTACACATTCTAACTCCACCTATTTTAATTGAAGCATTTTTTATGCTAAATGAGCTACACTTCAATGGGTTTCGCAGTTTTAGTTGCATTTTTCTTTAAAGTAATTGAACGAACGTCACAAATAGTTCGACTATGATATGCTAAAAACATTTAATTGCGTTATTCTTGTTTGAGTGTGTCATTTTGGAATCCTCAATTATTTATGTGCCTTCTTTCTTGTTTACGAAAACAAGATTAATAATTAATAACACAGAACAATAATGTTCTTTTCATTTGGTGTTTTTAGCTCTGTTGTGTGCCTGTGCCTACTGAGAAATGTGTATTGTATCGTAACATACCATCACATCATCATCATCAATATCGTTTGGTGCTCTTGGACGAAAGCGAAAAGGTTGTTGTTGTTGGTGGTGGTAGTTGTCTTGTAAAACGTGAAAGTGGAAACTGCTAATACAATGGTGAATCGAAGAACGGAAAAATGTTACAAAAATAAAATAAAAAATGCATAATACGAATAGAATACGAATAATTAATGACCATTAAGATCATTTCATAACTTTGACCAGTAGTTGATTATTTGCACAAAACGTCCAAAGTCATCGTTTGCATTTGTGTATGTAAATTCAAATGAAATGAAAGAATGCAGAAAAAATTGGTCAACTTCTTCGAAGGCAATGATATCCTCACTTTTTTTATTCATTACGATCTTTAATTTGTTTAAAGATATAAATAATAATTATCTTAACAAGCTAATTAAATTTTATAATTATCCCCCACCCGGATAATCCAAGTATGGTCCACATCGCTTATTATAATTGAAACAAACAGTGTTTGGACAACATGTCGTATTTGCACAACTTTGACCTTGAGGAGCACATTTCATATCTCCACCTTCTTCCTCAAACCTTGGAGGCGTTACAGTTACAGACACCTGCGAAATTAATCAAGTCTTTGAATGAAGTGTACAAAATGACAGCAAAAAATTGGAAACAAAAGAAAAAGCATAACACCTAAAACTTGATTACTATTACCTGAATTGTCTCGTTTTCGAATTTTGCCCGTCTTATCACTACAGATTCATTATCAAACACTTCCAGAAGTTTCGGTGACGCAGCAATCTTCTTGATGTTGACCCAGGGTAAAGCTAAACTGAAAACTATGAACAGTTGAAAGCTATTGAGACTGCACCCCATGTTTCGAATTTTCCCTTTCATTCTAACATTTTCACTTGAGCTAAACCAAAATCCAACTGAAATATGAAAGTTTTTTAAGCAATTTTAATTTTGTGCTTTCATGATATCTTACTTTTTAGTATGTGATTATGATCCTTATGATTTCATGATTTTTGAGACATGCAAGTTTATACTTTATACATTATAGTTGTCTTTTCAGTCACATTCGATTCGATCACCCTGTCAAACATGATTTGTTAGGCAAGGCTACAAGGTTTAAAATATCCTTTTGAATGTCGAAAGTTGTTGAAGCCTTTCATCGTGGAACAAAATTCAACCTAAGATGCATTTACGTGTATACTGAAGCATAGGATAAGATGAAGCAGAAAATTTAAAATTAGAATTTTGCACATTACATTTTAAAGTGGATTCTAATGCAAAATTTGAATGTAATGTTTGGTTTCCGTTTGACTTCATCTGAGGAGTTGTTGAGAAGTGATTAATTTTCCTTGGTTCACGAACTTCATGCATTTCGATTCGCTTTCCCTTCACATGTCCTTTCATCAGAACCGGTTTATTGATCCGATCAAAAAACTACAGCTCGCGATTAACAAGTTTTCATACATCAGAATATTGATGCATAATATGTAGGCATCAAAACGCATTCAGCTTTTTTGCAATATACACTCATACTCATAATATTTACTTAATAATCGTAAAACGCCATTACTTCATTTTGTCGTAGAGTTCCAGCCAGCCTCGCGCGAGTTCAATTTTGTTACATTTTTACCTAATATTATTTCAGGCTACCGCCATGCATCCCTTAAAAACTTAATTTAGCTACAACCCTCGCTTTTTGATAACGTTTGCAGAAAAGCAAGCAAGTATACATGATTATCTCAACGTATGAAAAAAGCATATTTGTTATAGAACTACCTACATCATTTCAGAGGATCGTCTCCAATTTGTGAAAGTTCAGGGCTATCCTGAAGCACTTAATTTAACTTCCTTTGGATTCAAATGCGAGGTCTCCAGAATTAAGACCTCTTCACACGAGATAGTAAAAGAGCTGATGCAAGTATTGCATTAGATGAGAAAATCCCTTAAAAACTTAATTTAGCTACAACCCTCGCTTTTTGATAACGTTTGCAGAAAAGCAAGCAAGTATACATGATTATCTCAACGTATGAAAAAAGCACATTTGTTATAGAACTACCTACATCATTTCAGAGGATCGTCTCCCATTTGTGAAAGTTCAGGTCTATCCTGAAGCACTTAATTAAATTTCCTTTGGATTCAAATGCGAGGTCTCCTGAATTAAGACCTCTTCACACGAGATAGTAAAAGAGCTGATGCAAGTATTGCATTAGATGAGAACTTCTGCGAATTCGGTCTAATTGTATGTTTATTTATGGACTTTTCTGCGCGTGACATTTCTTTGTTCTTGCTTTCCCAAGTATTGGTACGTCAGTTTTAATCTGCACCGAATAACCATTCCAAAAAAGTTCAGACTGTCCGTCTGTTCTATGCACACTGCATAATGATGATTGGAATTACAGCTAGCGATTTTTTAATATCGAATCTGCATTCATCCAATCTAGTCTCATTTTTTACTTTCCCCCGCATTGCTGCATGATTATTCAGTTCAAAGCTTTGCTCATGCGCGTGGGGTGACTGCAGTGTGTTCGTTTAAATTCTAAATAGGTATTTTTCAATCACATCACAACCTTATGCTACAGGCAACTTACACTCATCCTCAGCACCCGATGATCTTTTTACAACACGATAGTTAGTTTGTCAATTGGCCAATTGAGTTTAATTCAAGTTTATTAAAAACTCGTACGCGTTAAAAAAAACTACATATACCGGATCATG
>JAHZMX010000030.1:0-10173 GCA_027743895.1 Seira musarum
AATGTGTGTAAAATGCAATTGAAACGGAAGATATATTCTTAAGTGATTTTGGTTTTTCATACTGACTTCGTTTCTAAGATAAAAGTGTTTCATATTTTTGTATGTTATTTTGAGAAAGTGTTCTATTACTGCAATAATAGGTAGAAGCAAATATTTTTTTAGAATAAAATTTGTTATGCTCTTTTTTTACATTTTTAATGATCCCTGAAATATATGATGGATTAATAAATATTAATATATTTATACATTCACAAAATATGAATTATATTTTTTCTCCTGCTTCTATATTCAACTCTTTGAAGTATAAGTACTTTAAAAGCTTAAGAAAACGAAAAAGCAAACGCCTTTTAACAACCACAACAACACAATACGCTTTGATTTTTTTTTTTTGCATACATATATAATACGTCCTCATATAAGTCGTTTCTACTTCTACTATTCATCTCTCCCCCCTGACATTAATTACTTTTCTTTTCCGTTCAAAAGATAATCACTGTCATTAAGTGGCATTTTACAAGGAGGTAATGAAACTCGAATCTATTAAAGTTCACACAATACCCCTGCTTGCATTAATCTCTTTTTCTTCTTATCTTAGCAAACAACACGAGTGCTTTTTGCAACTGTTCTGTAAGCTTTTTTTCCTCAGCTCAGGAAGATAAAAAAAGAGCAGAAGGACGAGAAACAATAACAGTACCTACCAAAGTGTGAAATGAATAATACCATAGCATAATCATCATCAACAACAACAACAGCAGACAGAGGGAAAAAAATGAAGAAGCGAGTGCATCAAACAGGGGTAGTAGTGTTAGTGTTAATGCGTGCGCTTTTGATGGAATAAAGCTCAGGGAAAATTCTCACACTGCGAATCTACCCATATCANTGCGTGCGCTTTTGATGGAACAAAGCTCAGGGAAAATTCTCACACTGCGAATCTACCCATATCATTATTATTATTATTATTCCAAAAGTGTGTGATATTCTTTCTTTTGTGTTATATGTCGTTGACGTGTACAATTCCCATTCTTGATTTAAAGGGATGAATATCTATCTTATAAAAAAGCGGAGAATGGGAAAGAAAACATCATTGTTACTAGATCAAGTCATAAGAAGTTCGTTGCAATAATCATCATAAGAAGAAGCATCCCCGTAGTAAATGTCGATTACGCTTTTTTTTGCCTTTCTATTGTTGTAAACAATTTAAAAAGCAATGTTTCCTTCCTTCTAGTTCTTGTTCTTTTTTATGAATGCGTTGACTTAGTGACTGACTGAATGACAAACTTTTTTTTTGCTATAGATTTAAGTGCATTTTAATGCTGAGAGAGCCATTATGTGAAGACTTTTTATCCTGGTTCAACAACCAACAAGAATTATACTTTTTGAAGGAGGGAATCGCGTTAGCGTGTGCGCGCTAACACAAATCACATGCCTTATTAAGAAAATAATTAGTTTTGCTCTGCAATTCTTCTTCACATCCTGTCATCAATGCATTGCTTTATTTTTTTCCCGAGCTTGCTTTGTTTCGAGGGAAAATATTAATTTTGATGTTTATACCTAACAAAGAACAAAGACATCCTTGTTGGTAGGGAAAAAAGAAAAATATGACATTTAATTGTCATAAATTTATACCTATATCTGTTACTGGTATTAGACCTAGAAGGACGTCTTTGACGGGAACATGTTAAAATATTAATAATTAATGTTTCTGGTTAGTGACTAAATATTTTTAAGAGTTAGCATTTTTTTTGCTTTGCATCTGCTTTACTTCATTATTGCCATATTCCCTAAAGCTGAATATGATCTTTCATGTTTAAAACAAAAATGAGTTGTCGACAAATCGATGGTATTATAATATGCAATCGTAATCTTCCCAATTTCTTTATTTGTTATTGTTATTATTATTATTATTGCGAAAGATGTGCTTAAAAGTAGTTTGGCAGCACAGGACTCGGAAACGGTTTTTCATACGAAACAAATAACACAATCTAAATGGTGATATTGGTGATAGTTGCCAAACTAAAGAATGCATATAGCTGAACACGCATGAGTATGATAGCAATCATGAGGAGCGTTACTGATGTTGATGATGATGATCCCATCCACCTGTCTGTTATTTTCTGTTTCCTCTTAGGGCAATTTCTCGATGCTGCAGATCAGGAGCTCGTGCTAATCCTTTGTTTTTGTATTGAGAAATAAGGTCCGTAGCACGTATTTTGTTGCCTAGTTTTCGCCCGAAACCTGAAAATGAAGAAATAATATGCCTGACGATTTTTACAAAAAAAAAGTGAGAAACACTTCAATGTAATTCGTAAAAAAATGATACCTTGATTACTCGATACCTCGAATGGTCGTTTAACTGTAGTGGAGGAAGAGGGAAAAATATAAAATATAACATTATTCTGTTCTATAGGAAACAAAAAATATTATGTGAGCTGAGCATATTTTTGCCTCATCTTCTTTTGCCACTACATTCCCTTCTAATATTGGCGAAGATTATGCTTTAGGCTGCGTGATCAACGGTGATCATATTGTTTTGATCTTTCTGCAACAATTCCTTGAAAATTGTAACAATACAAAGGTTCGCTGTACTCTCTTACGAGAAAGAAGTGGGTGTATCGTAGATGAAAACTATGAATTATGACTGTTTCAGTAATGCTATTGTGTGCGGCTGATTATAGCAACGATTTTTAGGATTATTTCATTTTCCTATCTTTTCCTGTCATTTTTTTTTGGTTCGTTTAGTATTACATTTGCAGTCCACCTGTAATACTATTACATCGGGTAATTCTAAGGTGTGGATTTTTTACGCTAGCTTTAAAAAATCCTCATCATTTTCTGCACATCTGAAAACTCATACCTCAAGATTACGATGAGTACTTATAATTTTTTCGCGAATTTCTATGCGATAGCAGCGTATTAAAATGCATTACTGTTATTGTGGAGCATACAGTTAAAAAGTAATTTACGAAGGGATTGGACTATGAAACAGAATCTTTATTCTTAATTATGATTACCTCTTCTTTGCCAGGGATTTTAAAAAAACGGAGAAGGGATTTTGGAACTAACAATAAATTGGAACTTTAGTTTGATTATCGGATTATAGCAAAATTACTCGTAAAGTTAGTTTATGAGCATCATATTTCTCCAAACGTCTAGTTGCGTAAACGTTGACTTGAAAACGTATTGCATTCTCTAAAGAGATCATTGTGTCATTAGTTTAAAAGAACTGAGTTAGTCATTTTAGAATGAATCTGTCTGTACATCTTTAACAAAGTCACAATTTATGTTTTGACCATTTTAATTTGTACAGGGAAAGTATGAAGAATATACTCATTGTTCATTGTGTTGACATTTTTTTCTCCTCTCATCCCCATTCTTCTGTCATTCCAATAAGGTTTATTGTTGGAAAAGTGGAAAGGCATTTATGTTTGCAAATGGCAAATGCGGTTGCGGTGCACATTTGTAAATTAAGTGAGTTTGCTTTTGCATCCCACTCATTAATAAAAAGAATGAACTAACGTCCTAAAAATGACAAGCATACATTTCTTTATTGCTGATTGAGTTATTGAACACTGAAACTGTGATATATGCATTGTTGCTATATGTATGGTTATCATATCATTATTTTTTGAACTGAACACCTCCATAATACAAGTAAGATGGTTTTAGTTAGTCTCGTCGATATGAGCAGGCAGACATTCACCTGTGCAACATCTTTTCTGCACTTTGGCTTTACCTGTTTTTTAGTGCATCAGTTTTTTTTAGGAAGACGCATTATTATTATGAAGCGAATATGAAGTGCAGCAAAGAGCTTAAAATGCATCAAGTTTGGTTGGATTTTCATTGTATGATGAGAAGTATTGAAAGCGTGTTAAGATGCTGTTTAACACGCTGCAGCAGCATCAACAACAGCAACAGTAGTTGTAGTTCCTATTTCTTGTGGTTGTGGCTGTAGCTAGCTGTAGTCAATATTATATTTTTCAAAACTGCTAGCAACAATAATAACAACAATGAAACGGTGAGCTAGGCGCAACAGAGGCTTTGATGTGTAACTTGTGAAAACGTTAAGCGATAACGAAAACTGAATTCATAGTGTATTTTTACTTATATGATTTTGCACTCATCAAACAATCGTTTAGTTCGCGGTTACCTCTTCGCGAAGTAACATAGATGAAGTAGTCGGAGTAGTCTTTAGTGCATAATACAATAGGGGAAAATTTTTTCACACTCCACAGATTTAACTACGCTGAGTTTTTTAGCACGGCAAAAAAAAGTTTTTTATTTCTTGAAAAGTGAATGGACCAAAAAAGGCCCGTTTAATAATTCTACCAGATGAAAAAGCAAAAAAGCAACAATTTTTTTTGTTAATGTTTTAAACGAAGTCGTGGCCGGTATTTATGCCATACCACCTGAAATCTCATAAAAAGTGGAATACCGATCTTGTACAAGTGACCGTGCAACAATAACCGGCTGAAATATTGGGAAAAAAAGAATAGAAACCAAAATTAATAGGAAGAGCGAGCAAAAGTGGAATAGAAAGAAGAAATTAAGTTGCTTTCTTGTATTGTTTGAAGGGATTGTGTGAAGAGAAAAACCACCATGCGAGACAGGCAGAGACGCGCATGCCGCATTTAAAAGCGTAAACACGGACGGAGAGTGAATATAAACACCGGTTGGTCAGATAAGAATCAGGTCAACTAAGAATGAAGAATCCCGTCTTCAAAACAATTATCATCATTGAAATCCCAAACAAAAACAAGCGCTGTTTGAGGACACCAATAGATACACAAACAAACTGACAATTTTTTTTTGTGCATCGTAAATAATATTTGAATGGGAGTAAGCATCCTTTTAAAATCGGTTTTTAAAAAGATGAGTTGTAATTAGGACCTTAAGACCCATGAAACAACAATGAATTCATTGTTTTCTCCTTTAACAAGTTCTTCCTAATTGAATTTTAGGAGTTGGACGCTGTTTTATATGTTGTAGGAGGATATCGAACTATTGAATTTATTGAGTTATTCAACACTCTTGTTCTTCTCAAACTAGACATTTCTGTGAAATTCATTTTCCCTTTACTGTAAACACATTTGAGCCTATGTAAACTTTTGCCAGAAACCAAGGAATAAATTCGGAGAAAGAATTGACTGCAGATAAAGTAGTGAAAATTGAGGCCAAAATTGGGGCCCCACTCCAATACCAACACTGATGTCATGTCGTTCGGGTCATACAAAAGCTAAGTAAATACAATTGAGTTGAGTTTCGGGAACATTTCACCTGAGACGTGGTTGACGTGCAAAAGTAGAACTTAAGTCGACTCAAAAGTCAATTAATTGAATTGGCTGGTTCGAGGAACGACGAAAAAAAACCTGCGGAAGAACAAATACAAAAGTTGAAGATCCGGTTTTTTTCGCAAATCAACGTGAGAGTTGACTTTTCATGTTTCTTGCAGAAGTATGCATGTACGAAAAGAAAATACTACCAAGTGCTGGATGTGTAGTGGTGTTTCGCAATCGAATTTGCTAAAGGAAATATAATACTATTGTCGATGCATTTCCTATGAATTCACAAAATCAATGAGTTGTCATTGTCACGCATTTTCTACCGCTTTCAAATAGACACTGTTGCTGACTGGAATAAAAAAAAGAAAGTTGCTGTTGTTGAATGAACCTTTCTTGCGACCTTATCTGGATAACCCGTGCGTGGTAGCGATAAACCTTTTCTCTTCTATTTAAATCAATGACGTTCAAAATAGAGAGACACAGATTTCGTAATCTTAAAACAAAAATAAGGAAGAAGTAGGAGATTTGATATTGACTGGTTTGCTTCCAGTTCAGTTCCTTTCACGAACATTTTTTCACGTACTTGACTTCAGTTAGTACTTATTTTGTTCAACGTGTCTTTGAACTTTTTCTGACTTTTTGTAATTCTCTTGGGACGAAGACAGTCTTCTAATCCCGATTTTACCTTCTCCGCATGGCATGCATTCAACGAGGACGAGTAGTTTTTTTATTATGAATCAGCGAATTTAACAAAACTTTTTTCATGACCCACGTAAACTCTCAAATATTTTCGTGATAAAAGACTTCTCATATTACCCAAGTCCTTTCAAATGGATTGAATTTTATTATCGACTTGGGTTATTTATGCATGTGTCATGTGAACAGCTGCATAACAGAGGATATATAACTTAATGAAAAGGAATACTTTGCGAGTTGCGTAGAAAAACTACAATTTTCCTCGATTGAAAATTGTCAGCTTTTTCCAGGGAGCCTTGGATCGTGTGATAAAGCAAACTGACTATGCGGTTTTTTATCTAACATTCAGCTTGAAATCATTGACAACATGTCCCGTTTAATTCCGGAAACAGGTTTGTATACCTAACTTTAATACATTTTCCTCTCTGAAAATAAACTGTAATTCATAACCCCCTTCTTTGTTTTCGCCATTCTGATGCACTGTCGCGTTAAGTGTAATTTGCCCAGTTTGCTTACCTAAATTAATTTGTATACTTAAAGCAGTGTAATAAGAAATCCGATTTTTTCGAAAGTGGGTATAGCATATAAACTACTTACTTACTATATTTTTTATGTACAGAGTACAGAGACATTCTAAAATTTACATATTCGATTTAAGCGTACCTCTGCTTAACAGAGGATAGAAAAAGAAAGAAGCATGTCATCATGCGGTGCATCATAATAGACAGGCAAATATTTTTTTTCAAATCAGTGAAGTCGGTAGTCAAGTGAATCGTTGACGGAACAAGTGCTTGAATTGCACCCTGCTGCTATCACTTCTCTCTTTCGTAAAGTATATGAAGTCAGGTTGATTATAAGGAAAAGTATTCTTAGGAAAATCTCTTTTTTACATATCATTCTTATTATTAATATTGCTTAAATATTCTAAAAAATCAACAAAGATTGATGAATGAGTGTGTATGCTTACAATGCGTATATACTTATTTATCAATTCTATATTCGTACAGAATTTTTTAGAATATGATTATGATCCGAAATATTTGCTTTAGATGCGTAGACAAAGCTATATATTCTCAACATCCACTTGCCTTACAAGGAAGGTCTTGCCTTGGTAATGGCACCACGAGTTAGTCTATTTAAACTAATACAAGTTACAAATCAAAATACAGAATTATCCAAATTAAGCTTTTCCCATTTTCCTGTAAAGCTAGAAATATTTGCTTAATATTGATATTGAGTATTAATATTTTGACTGCAAGCTGACTAGCGGTTTTGCAACGCAAACGAAAAAAAATTCGCAATGCCTAGGAAAGACCTCCCTTGTTTGCCCATGACTTTCAAGCAAATTGCTGATTTTTGACAGTTCGTCGAACATCGAACTTGTACGCTTCTTCTTCATTTTCCCCATGTGAATGAATTTTTATGTGCACAATGGGATTTTCCGGTCGTGCACAAAATCTACTGGTGTAGGTATAAATAAGGTATGAAAGATAAAACAAACAAAAATTGTGAATTCGATGTAGAATGGAAATAGTAATCGTCATAAAAAATGAATATATAATATAAAGCAATACATAGGGCTGTCTACTTTCCTACTTTCCGCTCTCCGTCAACTTCGGATGATGATGAAATTCCTTGTTTTCTATCGAGTGGTTCTCCAAAATGTACTTGGGAATCAAAGTTGAAGGTTCCACGACGAATTCTATCTGCTCATATTTGTTTCTATGATTAATATTTTTTTAATCTTTAACCGGGTAAAAGTACCCGGATCACTTTCCTGGTACGGCGTCAATTGTCCTAAAAATCCCGCCCTAAGGTATATTTTACCCAAAAGTCAATTGCCCTAAAACGAATCACCCAAATCATGAACGACAGATACCCTAAACGTTTTTATTGTAAACTTTTGCGGAATAAACTTTGTTCACGTCAATGCATAAATGCATGTTACAAGTAAAACTTATCATAAAACACATTGTATTCAGAGTGGACGTTTANTACGGCGTCAATTGCCCTAAAAATCCCGCCCTAAGGTATATTTTACCCAAAAGTCAATTGCCCTAAAACGAATCACCCAAATCATGAACGACAGATACCCTAAACATTTTTATTGTAAACCTTTGCGGAATAAACTTTGTTCACGTCAATGCATAAATGCATTTCACAAGTAAAACTTATCATAAAAGACATTGTATTCAGAGTGGACGCTTACATTACAAGAATGGGATTCTTATTAACTTCCCCAGTAGCAGTCTATTTATGACAACAGCGCGAAGTAAACCTGGAAGAGGTAAGAAAGCCAGGTTGAAGACTGCCAAGGGGTCCCAGCAAAAAGATTACCTTGTCCGTGGTCAGTCATTATTTTTTGGCCGAAATTATTTTCTGGACCAGTTTTCGAGGTCTTTATTTGTTGCTTTGTACCAGTCTTGGACCATGCAACTCAGTACTTTGAGCTTCAATTTTTTTAATATTTTCGGAAATTAAAACGTGATTATGGCCATTCGTCTCCTCTTGATCGTAATTTTCTCCTTTCTTTCTTTTCCCTTTTTTGCATACGAAATAAAATTTAATGTCAACAAACCTATTTTTTACTAAATATGTATCCTTCAAACACTTTCAACTTTGTTATTCAAGCCTCTTCTATGAACTATTAGTTCTTATATGATTAATCTCTGCGGTGACTGCTTCTCATTTGCTTCCTCACAAAAAGGTTCAGCAGGATTAACAAACTCTTTTAGTCTATGGAGAACCCTGGAGGGTTTTCCATGAAATAGGACTTAAACATGTCGTCAACAAGCACTTTTAATTTTAGGGTATCTGTCGTTTATGATTAGGGTGATCTGTTTTAGGGCAATTGACTTTTGGGCAAAATATACCTTAGGGCGAAAGTTTTAGGGCAATTGACATGCTTTCAAATTAATTACTTCTCATTTTAAATTGCTTCTCATCTTTTCAATAATCATAACCATAAAGACTTATTTTGGCCGTCACGCCTAATTTACGAATGGCGCACCTACATCCTCACAATCAGTTTTTTTAAAATAAGCCAAAAATCAAACCTGACTTACATGGGCAAAGTTAAAAGGTCAGGATAATAAAATGGGAATGATATGATACGATCATGTTCATGCCTCATCAAAAATCAGAAATTATCACACTTTTACGTGCGACTGTGAGAACAGGTTTACAGTTAGAGAAACCACAAGGGACCTTTTTTTTAATAAGAATATGTAGCATGATTTGATTACATGTACCTAAATTACGCAAATTGACGAAGTTTTAGCATAAAAAAAATCCACTCCTTCAACTGTTTTTCTTATCATATTTTTATAAAAAGGATGATGATGTAACGTTGTCCTGACCTGACCTTATGAATTTTATCATACCAGCGATTCAACTTTGTTCTGCAAAGATTTTTTTTGCTTTTCGGGTTTGGTGCGTAATGTTTAAAAATATTTTTGCAACTTTGTGGAAACAATCATAATCATCAGCTAACATATCGTAGCATCAACATCCGAGGAACGAGTAGTTCAAGTGATTCGATTGGAATATGTTTTGGTTGGCCTCCGTGCCCGTGATTGATGATTTATGAATCTTAAAATTCCTCGTGTGGAAAATAACAAGAAACCCAGTCAAAAAAAAGTAAGGTTACTTTACAGATAAACAGTTTCCGCATCTTTCTCCAGAGCACTAAGCGGGCCACACTTGACTTGAATAGAGCTACTTGAATTAAATTTGGGATTCTCGCAAAAAAAACGCGGAAGTAAATCATGGATTTGTTGAGCTGGTTTGGTTTTGGTATGAAAAATGAACTCAGCTTCCATTTCCCTCTCAAGAAGTATTTTAAACTGTTATCCAATCTGGAATTTAAAGTTCTTTTATTTCTGACATTACAAATACAAGCGAAAATCATATCATGAGAAATGGGTGCATGTGACATGACACATCTCCGATAAATCTTTGTCTTCGACCTGGTGTGGTGCAGCATAAGTATTTCCTCCGTTTTATGAGCCCATGCACATCGTCACGTCCCCATTTCCTCCTTTCGCTCTTACTTAAGCCATATGAGTATGGAGTTTGATCTGGAATCATTTTCATTTCACCCTAAATAACTCTATAATCCTTTCTCCTGTTCATCTTTCAACCCGTGCCATGCCATGCCCCTGCCATGAGAAACTTGAGTTGAAGATTATTTTTTTAT
>JAHZMX010000031.1:0-26994 GCA_027743895.1 Seira musarum
GTATCGACAAATCTTTGATTGATCCAGAAATGATGTAATAATGGAATGACTTCACCGAGAAACTAATTACCATTAAAGTTAAGTTTATAGTGTCCTTTAAAATCTTATTCTTCAACACTTTGTCTTGCCCTCATATTTTTGTGACGCACCTTATATATTGTTAATTTCGAGTGGTAAATAAAAACGAGGCTGCGATGCAATGCCTGAAATAAATATAGACAATGGGAATCCAAAACATAAATTAGAGGAAAAGTGTAGTACGGGATTTCACCGTGTAAAACTAGTGTCCATTCAACCAAAGTTACTCTTACCCCAAACTTACACGTTTTCCACGTAAATTACCTAGAGTAATACTCATGCTGGGTTGCTCGGGTAATTTCAAGAAAAAATTACATTGCTGGAACCTCGTGGTGCTTTTTCAAATGGAGAGAATGGATCATGACAAAAACTCATGTCTATATCTCACAGAGCAGAACCTATCGATTACTATTGATGAAATGGTGAGACTGAGACTTACGTGTCATGTCGCCCCAAATCCAATACTTGCAACAGTTTATAAGGTTATGTGTTTCGTATGTCTTAGAAAGAAATACGTTCCTTATAGTACTAGTCACGAGTCCTTCACACATTTTACTAGACTCTACGCCACATTTATACAAGATTAGTTGTCATTTTACATGTATTGGTATTGGCAAGTATATAGTGCTGTCCTTCTTGCCAAAATGAATTGATGACAAACTGTTAACCAACTCTATTTTTTTATTTCTCAAGTCTGCAATGTAGTGGATAATACAAGTATTCCAAAAAAAATCGTAGTTTTTCTTCCAATTGACAGATTGTCTTTGCCATATTTGAAAATCGCGAGATAGTCCAATTTTTTCAATAAATGTATTGGAAAATTTGAATGAGCAAAGTATGAATGAAATATAATTTGGAATGAAGCATTGTTCTGCTGGTACTTTGAAAAGTTACTTTTTATGTACGAGAACGATAAAGAATGATGTTGGAAACGAACGTGCACGTATTTCAAACATTTTTGGTATCGTACTTTTGTTGTCGTAAAAATAAAAGATTCTTTTTACATTCGGTACGTTTTAGTAAATTTCATTTCATAAACTACGAGTCTTTCACTAGCACTTAAGTTTATAGGACGAGTGTCCTTGTTCTTAAGTTTTCGACAAAGTCAGCTAAATTTTTCCAGAGTTCGTGTGCTTTTTGCTTCTCCACTGCATTTGATTCTTTATGCTTAAAAATACATGTAATACGAGGCGATTTGAGCTATTTTGCTGATAGTGGGTTACATTCACCTCAGGAACTTCAACAAGAAAAAATGGATCAGCATCACTGAAAGCATTCGAATCATCAGCAAAATAGAAAGTTTTTTTTCGGAAATTGTGAATGTTCGGGCATTTCTCATTCTTTCAATTTCTTTTATTCTTTTCCAATAAAAAGAAATAAGTAGGTAGTGGCTTTCATCTAAAGTTTTTATTGCGCCTTAAATAAAAATATATATGTCACGTATACGAGTAAGAAAACTAAACTACCAAGTTACCATTGTTGGAATGCTAATTTTAAGTTGTATATATACCGACCAGATTATTGCAGGGCGCCTATGCATGTACTACTTGTGAAAGTAAAAAGTAGTCAGCTAGAGAAACCTGCCATTTCCGGTCTACATATCCTGTGTTTCCTTTTCCTCTCCTTTGCTGCATTACTTACTATTGCTAACTTGCTTTCTCTAGAAAGCAGTTGAATTTCATGATTATCACATTCCTTTTTCATCTTTATCGTTTTGGCACGAAGGTTGTGCCACAATACCGTATTCCTACTATTTTCATATCAAAAGTTGAAAAAGTAACAGGTTGTTCATTCTCAGATACTTTTTTTGTTCCGTAAGTACCTACAAAAAAGCTCAAGTATCACTTTTCTCACGCCCGTCATCAGGTATGTCAGGAAAGAATTGTGTTTGAAGGAGACGTGAGAGAAGCACCAAACTTTGTGAAAAGCGAAATGTTCGAAATGACGTACTTACCCCGTAGATTAAGTACACGTTGATTTTGAGAGACAGGTGCTCTTAAGAGGTTTCCAGATTTGTTTTATTAGCAGAATATTGCGCACGTGTCTTGACATTACAATTTAAAATAAAATAGTGGGTGTAGTACGCGCAGAAGGTTGAAAGGATTGCTGAATTAACTGCTTTTGTTTGTAGAAAATCCTCTCGAGAAAGTACGTGTTGAAGAAACCCATCCAAACAGACTAAACAAGTCAGAGCTAGTAAAATTGTAATTTTCTTTAATGCAAGAAAACCCCTATTAGTGGTTTTGTAGGCGGGCTCATAAAATGAAGTGAAAGAGACATCAAGGCTTTTCAGCGAAATAGAAGCACAACAATGAGTAATTCAATCATGTCATAATGGAATCCAATTTCCTAGATCCGCGTATAAATACGTGTCCAATTTTCTTCGTGGTGGAGTTGTCTTTTCCTCTTTTAATTCTTATTTTCTTGACATACTTGCTTTTCTTAGGCTTTTATACTAGGTGTCCGAGAAACATGTTTAAATATATAACTAGAGATGGCGAATGTATTCAACCATACAGCATTTTTGAGATAACTGGAGAGCTGTGGTCACCAAACATTTGTATTTTGATTGGATTCGCCTTTCGTACGTAGGCAATGCTTTTTTATTCTGTTTCCCCCGAAAAGCCATTTTTAAGCAATGGTCTAAGTCTGCAGAAGAATAACATTATCATATTTTTCTTTTTCGAACTTTCTTTCAAGTGGTATCATCCCGTTCGATGTTCTTATTCTTATGACCTTGCTACTTCCCGCATCTCCTTATTTTCCTTACGAAGTAGTCTTATAGCAATAAAGTAGCGGAATAAATAAGCTATAAATATTTTGTACACAAAGAGCTTTCGAATTTATCCCAAATGTTTCCCTCCTCGACATACCACATATCTCTCGGAGGAATTCAGATGAGAAAAGTTTGTTTTTTAGTCGATGAAGAATCCATAAAGTTATGGATGATGACGTTCATGACTGGCTTTTGTGGCCCACTTGCATCTGAATAAAGCTGAAATTTATGTCTTTCTCACACTTCTGAGGACATCGTATCCATTGCCTCGTGGCCATTTCAATAACATTATCCACTTTTTTTTAGCAAATGCAAGCGATATTGGGAACATGAACCGACAGCAGTTCAATGAAAGCTGGTTGGTGTCTTGGTGAGTCTCAGGACCAGTCAAGTGGGCCCACAAGGGAGTGAAACTAATAATAATATGATCACAATGCTCAAGTCCGTTGTGCAAGTTTGGAAATTCTGCTTATCAACACAGAGAAAATACAATGCTTTGCCCTTTTATACAATTTAACTGACAATATTCTTTTAAAGATGCAATGCAATAAAGTGAAGATAAAATGCAAAGGAAAGCCCTTTCATAAAACTGCATTCCTTAGCCACTACAATATAAATATTAGAGTCATGACTAGGTATATCACGATGTACCATGTCCGTTAGATTTTACGTAATCCACAAATATTTTCGACTTGAGCAATGTGAAGCATCGATCCCATGTTGAATAATAAACACTATTCATCCGGAAGTACCATGTCATTGCTCATTATTGCTACCAAATACCAAGAGTAATGATAGAATACATGTATTTGCTCATTATTTTCGATTCAAATTTTTGCTTTCGTTCCTAGTACAATCGTTTATAATGAACTAATTTCTCTTTAGCAAAGTAGTGCTTTGGAATTCGTACAATTTATATTCAAAATAATGATGATGATATGATGAAAAAATTTTTATTCAAAGAAAGAATAATAATATGCTTTGATTAGCATTACAAAGAACGAGGAAAGGTCGTATCCCCCAAAACAATTCATAGATATAGTATTTTCACTCAAGATTTTTTCTAGCATGAGAGATTTTGAATAACCTCATTTGAAAAAGCTCGTAAATCTCATTAGTGATTCTCTATGAGCAGATATTTGGTTAGCTCACCACGTATTTATTCTAGAACAATCAGATTTGGCGTAACTACGTTCCTATTACAATCGTTTATAATGAACTAATTTCTCTTTAGCAAAGTAGTGCTTTGGAATTCGTACAATTTATATTCAAAATAATGATGATGATGATATGATGAAAAAAATTTTATTCAAAGGAAGAATAATAATATGCTTTGAGTAGCAATACAAAGAACGAGGAAAGGTCGTATCCCCCAAAACAATTCATACATATAGTATTTTCACTCAGATTTTTCCTAGCATGAGAGATTTTGAATAACCTAATTTGAAAAAGCTCGTAAATCTCATTAGTGATTCTCTATGAGCAGATATTTGGTTAGCTCACCACGTATTTATTCTAGAACAATCAGATTTGGCGTAACTACGATAGATGGATAGATTTTCACTTACTGACGAGTTATTACACAATCATATCCATCCTTCATAGTCTTTTTTGTCAGTTCATTTTCTCGGCCATTTCAGCTATATTCTACATCACCAGAAGAACAATTACTTCCGAAAGCGTAGCAGGCTTACCTCGCAAGAGAATGTTAGTATCGACTGACTGACATCGACCCTAAAATAAAAAAAGATTCCTCTTAGTTAGTACCACTTGCATTACTTATGTCGTTAAACAAATTTCATTTTCCCTAAATATTTGCGCTTTCAAGCTGGAGAAAGGAAACTTCAATTACAGCGGAACATGTCACGACGTTGAATTCTTTCACTACAGAGAAATACTAGTACACAATAGACATGAAAGAGAAAGCAAAAGTAAGCCAAATAATGGTACACGAAAGAGTAGAAACCTTTCTGTCACAATTTAAACATTTCAGGAAATACCAAATGTAAGGCCTATGACCGTATGGAACGACATTTGACCGCTGTAATTTCATTTGAAATTATCTGTAACAGGATTTACTTGACGAGTTAAATTTACCTTTTGAAAACAAAGTTTCTCGCTTTTGGGGTGTTATCTAAGTACGCCACCAGGAAAATAGTACAAAGCAATTACTTCAAAATGTTTTGTAAGCTAATGGTGATTGGCAAATTGGATTTTTTCGAACCTTGAACTTGTTCTTAGATTCTCAGTTCTCACAAAATTGAATTTTTAGTTGGCCTCTACCCGTTCTTCTCATCAAACGGAGAAGAACTGTGAAAAATTTTGAAGCTGTAGTAATGTATGATAAGCCTATAATGCTCTCAAGGGTTTGTAAGTAGGTAGGTATTCCGAGTTTTGTAAGGTCGCCCGAACAAATGTTGCGGTTACCAGCTTACCCCATATGATTCCAATTACTCTTTTTGGAAATTGTTGGATCGGGTAGGTAGGAAACCAATGAAAATTCGCCATTCCATTATCATATTTTATTGCATTATTAATACGGGAACAATGCAGGAATTCTTTTGAAAATGCATTCGAAAGAAAGTTCACCAACTCATTTCGACTATATTAGAGTAAAATAACTGAAATGATTTTCCAATTCCTATTTCCCCGTTTTTTCTTCCAAAATTGTTCAGGTAGTGATGAAAGCATGTTCGAAAGAAGTAATATACAAGCATCTATAGGACCATTCCACTTTTTTGTATCTGCTTCAAGTGCTCCACTTGAGCTCCATGTAGTGTGTTTGATTTTTACAGACGCGTATCTCCCCCGCCTGAAGCCTGTCCTTTTGCATCATTTTTTCTTCCCATTATTATTGCTTTTTCTCCCAATTCGCTTTCGACTATTTTTATTTCTTTCTTTTCAATGCTCTCTCAGTCTGCGGATGTGTCGAGGAAAAANTCACCAACTCATTTCGACTATATTAGAGTAAAATAACTGAAATGATTTTCCAATTCCTATTTCCCCGTTTTTTCTTCCAAAATTGTTCAGGTAGTGATGAAAGCATGTTCGAAAGAAGTAATATACAAGCATCTATAGGACCATTCCACTTTTTTGTATCTGCTTCAAGTGCTCCACTTGAGCTCCATGTAGTGTGTTTGATTTTTACAGACGCGTATCTCCCCCGCCTGAAGCCTGTCCTTTTGCATCATTTTTTCTTCCCATTATTATTGCTTTTTCTCCCAATTCGCTTTCGACTATTTTTATTTCTTTCTTTTCAATGCTCTCTCAGTCTGCGGATGTGTCGAGGAAAAAGGTACGAGCAGGAAATGGGACCCACTTCTGGGGAAATTTTGTAATAAAATGTACTCCATAGGTTGAGGAACGTAAGAAAAAATAGTGGAGGAATGTTGAAATAATGCTAACAATCTTGGCTGGAAACTTTTACTTTAACTTGTACATTTTACCCCTTACACATCACTTATCCGCACTTGTGTATCACATTTTCGGAGAACAAGGAAGAAGTACCTAAGGATGAAGTGCTTTAATAATAATAACGATGATGATAATGATGTTTCAGCATTGCTTTCTAATGATGAAGATAGAAAAGTCTGTGTGGAAAATGGGAATTCCGGTGGAAATGAATGGGTGTGATGGAATAGAAGTAAATGTAAAATGTGTAGAGTCTCTGCCTTTCTTTTTCACTTGTCCTTCCTTATCCCCTCCTCTTTACCTGCCTGGATATGATGATTGTGTACCCTTTCTTGACATATGTTCACTTAAATTTTTTTAAGCTTTTCGTTATGAAATGAAATCTTATACAGTTTTAACCTGACATTCACAAGTTCATTATAAAGATGAAACATTTACCCATTTCTAATAAGTATTAGTAATAAATTTTATTTCGCTTTCGTCCTTCGGTATACGATTGTGAAAGGCATGTTGATAGCATTTGACAGAAATAAACTGGTAAAGATCGGCGAAACGTAAAAGTGTGTGAAAGAATACGTAGGTACACGGGTTTGTATGGCATTGGGTGGCACGTATTTGTTGTAAATGTCACATCAAATTATATGAGAAGTTTCCCTTTACGTAAAGCTTTAAGAACCTGTCGGGTTGATAAGTTGATTTATCGGGTTACTATATAATAACCTTGAACATATTTCCTCTTATTTTGCTTGTAGGATGATGGGGACGAGAAAGATTTGGACATGGACATGGAAGGGGATGGAGAGGATGAAGACTCCCCGAACTCAGATGATTGCCAAATTATAACTAACACAAAGTTGGCCACAGCATTTGTTCTTGAGTCCGTTAGACCTGAAGATAGGTAAGTAGTTTGACGATTTTTATGACATTGGTCTGAACTAAATACTATCTCGAAAGATGATTGGTATGATTACTTTCTCGTTTTCCCCCTTACTCACTGTCACTGTCATTCGATATGATGCATTAAAAACAATTGCTTTTTTCAGAGGACTGACCTGCAGAATGGAACCGAATGGAAACCATGACTCAGGCTACGCAGCTTCAAACCTTGAGGAAGGTGCCCACCCAGTTATGGTACAGGAGCCGTCTCCTGCAAGCCCAAAATACTCATTGTCACCGCATGTAAGTAGCAAGAAGAATTTTATTTCGTTTCCCAGCCTTCCCTTGTATCAGTAATTTTACTCAATTTTAAGCTCACCTAAGACGCAGTAGCACTTTCATTTGTCTCAAATGTATTAGCTTTTACGTTGATTGCTCGAGTAACTCGACCCTGGAGGTAGTTTGGGTTTCATTTTATGTCATCTTGCGCGTCCTCTTGACATTCTTTCTAATTGCATTTCAACCACAACAAAAGTCAGCCCATTTTACTTCAACGACTACGACTACTTTACAATGATGGGAAAAGGAACAATGACTTGAACTCATGCCTAAATTACAAAAAGCAATTAGTTCAAGGTTACTACAACCAATTGCATGTCTTGTAAAGATCATGGTCTTTCGAATGAATCACTTACTATAGTATACACCCTTATACTTTTCTAGCAATAATGCATGATGTTTTACCTACTTTAGGAAAATTTTCTGATCTTTCTAGAAGGTCAATACTGGAAAGTGTATAAAGGTACTGAAATATTTTAGCATACTTCAAACGTTTAGTGCGAAGGAGACTACGGAACTACCATAATCATCAAACCACTACCTAAGTTATAGTTCAACTGACGATGAGTAATAGATTCGTCATTAAATACGAATTTAAACCTTCTTCATTGACAAAAGTAGTATAAAAATTGAATCCGCCATGCGTGAACAAATATATGTGTTCTTTGGCCAAATAAGATGGACAAGGCTTACAGAATTTAGTTAAGGACAAACACTTTTTAGACATCGAATTGATTGTCTTCAATTATAAAATCTAAAAAAAATCTAGTTCTAGAAAAATTGATTGAAAATGTATTTATTGGATGAACAAAGACTTTCAATTCAAATGATATCCTTATTTGATTTAAATCTGATGGAGAAAAACGTATCCATCCCTTCTTTCCTTGCTCGTCGGGGAGAAGAGATAAATAAATGACCTTAGGTTGAAAGGGAATTCCAAAAGTGCTGGAAGGACTAACCACCCAATCCATCCCATCCCATTTTTCGGAGAAAGGGCGCAACCTACGAAAAAATCTACGAAGAATGTACTTAACTAGTAGAAGTACATATGTACCATTTATTATAACAATCCAAGATATTAAAAGTAGGAATGTAATAATATAGTTTCGATTTTTTTTTGTGGAAGCGAGGGCAAATGCGACCTATTGGATTGCATTACTTGGCCTTCACTGGCTCTTTGCTCTTTTGATAAATTTTGGTTTGATGATTCCTTTAAGAACTCTCGCCCTCAAACTCTCACTTTTTCGTGACTCTTCACTCAAGTGAAAAAGGCTGTTACAGCCTCCTTCACACTCGTCTGAAAGTATGGTTAACTATTACAAAGATTGAAGATGCATGGAAGCAGGAGAAGTATCAGATTTTATTCTTTTTCATAATGTGTGAAGAATGAGGTATCTCCTCCACAACGAGCTTAAGTAAAGTCCAGTAGAGTGAGTGTGTTCCAGTGAAAATGAAATACATACATATATCATCATTTCTTGTAGTCTTTTCTATCTACTATTTTCTGTGTAAAGCCTCTTGTTTACTTTTTTGTGACTTCCACATTTTAGTTTTCTGAGGAAATGAAATGCTGTTGCGAAAGAGAACCATAAGAGAAGAAAAGAGAGCTTCTTTTTTCTTCATATCCGTCTGTCTAAGATTTCTTAACCATACTCTTTCTCTCACTTATCCAAACTCCAATCATTCATGCTTCTTGTCAACAGCAAGAAAATAACAGGTTTTTCTTTGTTACTTTCCCCTTCGTTTGAGCAGAGAAAGGTATCTGAGCGAAAAAAAGTAATAAATGAATGAAATGAGAAAAAAAGAGGAAGTTTACTAAAAAGGAACCAGTGGTTAAAACGAAAAAAGAAATTTATTTTTCTAAGTCTACAGCTCTCCATTTTTCGAGGAGTAAAATGATTTGAGATGTATAGGCACGTTCTCAAGTTTATGACAGATTTGCAACAGGCGATTCTCACCGTAAAGACGATCAGAACGCCTAAAAAAAGAGTTTACGAAGGAAAGGAAATGCATATATCCTGCACGAAGCGTGATACATGAAGCAGTTTATTTTTCAGAAAAGAATTAAAGAAAAGAATTCTCCCGTTTACATTAGAAGAAATCCTGACAGTGTCAGATACGGATCGAGTGGAAATCCACCGTGTAAGGATGAGGATATTTGGCAAATGGCTAAAATTTTAATGAACGAATTTTTCTGTCACACATGTGTGAAGTCTGAAAACTGTAAGAGTGGATCCCGCTGAATCAAGAGGGATTTTTATCTATTCAGAGAAGATAAAATGTCATCCTTTCGTGGCCTTTCATCCCTAATATATCCCCCCTTAAGTTAGTCCACCCTTTTCCCTTCTCGTAATTTTGTTAAATGTAAGTAAAAGCTTAAACCATTCCCTTCCAGATTTTTTTTCCTTTTTTACTTCTCTGGTGTGGAGGATCAATTGGTTGGAATTTTATTCCTTTCAAAAGAAAGATGGATTGGAGATACAGATTTTCAAGGAGGATAGTCTCTTTCTCCGCAGATAATCAATGAGGCGTAGTTTCTACGGCTTTCAAAAGAAGAGAGCTTTTCTTAGAGCGGAGATGATTATGTATATCCTCTCAATATTCAATCCGCACACGTTCATGCATTTAACCTTCAAATGAATGCCTCAAATTGAAAGGATTTGCTTATTGGGTAGCTGACGACGACGACGGATGAAATGTGCCAGCTTGAGGAAAGAAATGGAAAGATGATGAGTGAAGTCGCCCGCAAGCAATAAGCTTATGGAAAAAGTTGTCATCCTTTATGTTCAGCACCGCTTGGAGATTTCAAGTCGGAAAAAGTGCTGGGTCAGGTTGTAAAAGAGATATGCTTTTTTCCTCAAAATTTCGCCTGAAGATAGGTCGTATATGTTTGCGAATTTTATGGAACGACCACTTCGATAAAACGGTTTTATACCTCAAAATCTTGATTTCACTTTTGCGATGAAGAATCTCACTTTTTATTGTAAGGAGTATAATAGTAAAAGGTAGCCTTTAGGTTATAGTTACGTTAAAACTGTCGTTATCTTTAGAGGAAGAGCAGTAATGATTAACGAAAATCATCAACATTATGTAAAATTGGCGTAGTCGACTGGTGATTGAGGAGTAGCCCCTGGCAAATCATCTCGTTATTCTCTTTTATCTTTGTAAGTAATAGATAGGTTGATGAACACTTGCGATGGGCTCAGTAGCTTCAGTTTAAGGGAAAAGGTTCCGGCAGCAGTTGCTAGTCACTAATTTAACGCAAACAAGTTGTTCTTGTCTTTTACATACAATACAGAATACTAAGAATACTTCAAAGAGAATAAACAGGAAGTATGAAGTACAGTTTATCATCATCATGTCAGTAAGGAAATCAAGGGTTTATCCTAGTTAAGCCAGAACTTGATTACATTTATTAGATTTAGCTCTTTGACATTTTGTAAATCATCACTTATTATGTTTGTCTCGATTTCTTACGTCATACTTCCATCAAATCCGCAAACAAACTTAGGTAGAGGTACGTACCTCATTCTCACCGATTGCTAGAGGCGGAGTTTTTTTTTTTTTTTTTTTTTTGTCAATAGGTATCGAATCTCAGCTCTCAGACATAGGTATATTACGTAGATGCATTGAAAGGAAATGACTTTTCCTGTGAAGCCTTTTCAAAATACGTGCATTTTCAAAGCACGTATTCATGCATTGTTCATCATGAAATACTGCTCGAGTAACTAAACAATGGGCGAAGTAGTGAAAGCAATAATTCAAAGCAAAAGCGTGGAGCCATTTACTATTTGTCATTCACATTTGAAATCGTATTGTTCTGGTAAGTCGATTATTGAAGGGATCATGCAAGAACATTGACAAACATGGAGTCGAATGTATCCGTGAGTAAAATAAAATACCTGACTAGTAATGAAGTGTTAAATATTTACGTGGGATGATTTTGTGAAATAACTAAAAGCTTAAATAGAAAGCATGATACTCATTTCCAATTCTCATTTTGATGAATGCATCTGGAATCAATTCTGCTTCGAAAAAATTTTCTAATGTAGTTTTAGTGGAAAAGTTTTACTGCTGAGTCAGTCATTGGAACACGACTATGACACATGACCTCCTTCTAACAAAGATTTTTACGATAAATCACGTCTTGCCATATGGAGAGTGAGTGAGTGCTGATCGCTGATCAGTAATTGGTATCTAAGCCTTTTCTTCGCCACAATTACATCAATGGAAAAAGATACTTATATGTTCCGCTTACCTTTCCTGCACTGCAATTATGTCTGACTATGGATGCGACTGTGAAAGTAAATGAAACTTGTTATTTAAATGAAGTGAAGCGAGCTAAACTTCCGGTGTTGTGCATGACGTATTATATTGGTTTTGTGGAGAATAACTTTCATTTGATGCTACAACACAATGTCATATCCGCAAAAACTTGGGTGTATTGTGTTTGATTGACTGATCATACGTAGGTGTGTTGGAGGAAGAAAGAGAGAGAAAGTTCTCATCATACGTGTTTACCATCAGATGTTGAGGGAATCGAATGTGTGGGCCTGAGCCTAGCCTTGTGATTATTACATTACATAATTTAAAGAATAAAACCCCCACGTGAATACAATGTGCTGTTTATGATGCATTACATTCATGAAGCCGAAATACAATCACGATTTTCGTTTTGTTTGCACTATTTATTTATGATCATGTTTTCCCAATGTAATTCTTTTGATGTTTTCCAATTCGAGGTTACTACCTAATTTTCATCATGATTGCAGACATGAAAGATGAAGAGAGAACAAAACTGTCGGCTCCATTTCTTGCTCGTGTGCGAATGAGCGTGAATTGCCGTTACGGTTGCGAATGTCACGTTGAAAAACAGCAGCCGTTCTTACATTTTACAAGTAGAGCAATCCAGCCATTTTTCGAGATTGAATTTTGCCGTCTTCATTCGCAGAAGTTTCCAATGAACTGATCACAAACAAGTTAGTTATAATTAAATTGCGAGAAAATGAGCACTACTCCTGTCGTGAATTTATTTTCTGTTGAATGACATGAGTTGATTCTGGTTTGGAAAGGAACTTGTTTTATTTTAGTTTCGTATTCCTAGTTTGAAGACCTATAATGTGTCTTAGCATGCAAGTGCTTTTGCTACGTTTTATAGGACAAGGAGTGGGGTAGAATTAGCAGATATGCTTTAATGTATAGGTCTCTGCTTCTTCGCTGGAATATAAAATCAGAATGACAAGTCAATTTGTTTTGTAATTTGATTTTGCTATTTTTATTTTATTTGGCGTAAGTTTCGTTCTCTCTGCCACAATTTATAGCCAAAGATTTTTGAGCTGAAAGTGATTGCAAAGCACGTTTTTTTTCTGCAATTTCACACAAATTCATAAACTCATGGTGCGGTGTGTGTGTTCAAGACTATGACTTAAACGAGCTTTTTGAGATTTCGGAAACGTCTTAACAGATTACAAATATACAAAACTGGAGAATGAAATTGGAGTCAAAAAGTAATTTGTGCAAAGCAAAGTATATTCCTGGAACGTGTACCTTTAAATAAAACATTTGAGCTATTCTTTTGTCCCTCGGCTTGACATTTAGGTTGGAAAAGCTTGTTCATCAGTCCTTGTCACATCTAAAAAACCATTCAAAACACTAGTACAGTTGTGCATTCTCGTTTGAAATGTAAAGTGACTAAATGACCATCCGCATCCACATCAAATAGGTCTTCAAACAAAAAATTCTCAGATTCACACTTTGATGTCACAAGAAGGAATGTCTCACGTTGGATGAAAGTCCTCATGTCATGCACGAAAAGTAATTCAAGCATGACAAAAAATTCTTGGGAATGGAAATAAATGGGAAGAGCGTGGAGTTTTATTTACGCAAGTGCCTATATCCGTCGTCTTCTGTTTAATATCCACTCTCTACTTTTCTGTTTTTACCACATTACCCAATGACAGGATTTGGGATGCTTCGAAACAAAATGAAATGAGAAATTCCTTTGGTCATGGTCACACAGTCGCATTTCAGGCTTTATTTGGACCTTTCGGTGGTAAAGTAAATGAAAGCTTTTTATTGTTAATTTCCAAGCTGTCCTTACGAGCTGCTCCCGACGAAGGATGCACACTAGTGTATATAATTTCAAATTCTAATTTTATTATGAATTCAAGGAAATTGTTCTACTTACGTAGGTCTGGATCGATCATACTGTATCTGTATCGGATGTCCTTTGTCTACTATCGTTTTCACCCTCTACCGCCCTTTCTCATCTTGATCTAAATGCGGAAAGCATTAATCATATGTAATCCGGTGTCGTGATAATCTTCTTCTCATTACATCCACCCAGCCAGCGCAACATATGGTATATTTTGTCGCTGAATAAAGAATATCATATTGCATTATTTAAGAGATGTAGTATGAGAGTATGACGTACTACTTCGATATCAGACAGCATCTCGACAAGAACTTCTTGTCAACTAGCCTTTATCTATGAGGAGTGTAGCATAGATTACTTCTTGAGAATTCTACTCTTCCATAAAGGCTTGAAACTTTCATCTTACTTTCCTTTTCTTTTCATCAACTTTCACCGCAGATACGATACTATTCTACACTTCATTAAATAATGTGCGGAACGTAGCAGGTCTTTGTCTCCTTTTGAAGTTTGGTTCGCCCTTTGACTTCCATGAAACTAGCTTATATTTTGTCTTTGGAAAACTGGAACCAGATAAGATGTTACCAGATCATTTATAAATGACTTTTTGTATGAACATACGGAGTGAACCGGATTCAGAATCAACCTTTCACATTTTCATTTTGGGCAAGTTTCAGTATCAGTTCGGACCTGGTAGTGACGAGTAGGTTGTAGGATAAGTAGTAAGCATCCACAGACTTGACGACTGCGATACTCCTACTCCGTTTCTTTTTATGTAAGATGACGATCATCCAGTGTCGGCGACGATAATGATGCTGATGATGATGATAGTAGTGGTGAATGTAACGTAGAAAACAATAATGTGTAATCTTCCTTCCAAGAGATACATGCATTATTAGATTCGGAAGAAAAGAAGCCTTTGTTTTAAAGTTCTCCATGTAAGTACGTTCCTCAGGAAGCGTGTTAATTATCCAGAAAGTATAGTTCAAAGTTGACAGGAGCAGTTTTTTGTAGAGCTCTTCTGATGCAGAAAAAGTAAATAAATGTCTACAGGCAATAAAAGCAGCTCAGTTTTCATTAAATCTGAATGACATGATCGTTAATGATCATGAAAAAAAGGAACTCACAAAAAAACAAGTAAGACAGCGTGCGTAATAGTCATAAACTTGGGAGTTTATGGCGCCTTTCCATTACTAGCAAGACTGGAAATGTAAAATTATGTTTGTGCCTACTTCTGTGCTAGCTGTAAAGTTTGTATATTCGCATCATCGTGAGAGCTCATGGCAAAATAAACACGGATCTTAATTGCATACCAGCACCAACTTGGTTCGCATGCAAAATTCTACTAGGCCTACGTTTGTTTCATTTTGCCCCATTTTATGCGAAATGTTGACCAAACACTCTATTTCAAATGAAAGAAACAAATTAACATCTTGATAGATCGATCTCGTAAGATTAAGACTCACAAACGACTTGTCATAATTTAATTTCGTCAGTAATGCTCACTTCATTAATCATATTTCAAGTCCTATGTAAAATGTTTTTCATTTTACACATAGACACGACAATTTTTCATTTGCAAAACCATAACCAACTTTATAACTAAAACTCATCCGTCTTCTTACTTATGTTTCAAGCAGCCATGCATCATTGTCTCAGTTCTATGAAACGGACATAAGTAGAAGTACCTACTGTATATTTTGATATTTACTACACAACAAACCAATGAAAATGAAATGAGATAAAAATAAAAAGTAATGGATACGCACAAGGCAAGACCTGTTCAAGTAATTTGGATGTTGAACACAATCTGAGTCTAAAAAATATTTATTAATTTTTAAAAAATAAATCGTTTTTCAACAACTTTACTGGGTGTTGTTAAAAAAAAACACTGACGAACGTTATTGACTGCGAAAAGAAAAGTCATTTAATTACAGTTGCCATTCTTATTTCCTCGAAATGAATCTCACCAAAAGAAAGAAGGGGAAATTATGTTTGCTCCTAATCGGGGAAAGCAATTAAATCTTCCTGCAAAGTTGAAGGCAAACGGAATCTAAGATTCTGAGTTTCTTTTGAAAAGACGGCAAAATAATTCCGGAGACATCAGACTTAAGAAACAAAAACTCATTTAGGGTAGTTCTTTTTTTCTTTTAAGTCATCGTCATCACAAGCCTTTCAATAAGTTCCTTCCCTTTTCTTAGAAACGCCTCAGGAATCCTTAAAACATTCCTTATATATTTTTAGATAGACCCTTTGAAGTGCAAATTCGTTTTTTAGAAATTGTAATATCGTCAGTGCAGCCTTTGCAGGACTAATTGTGCATGAAATGGTGGGATTAAGACGAAAGGAGACGGAAAGAATTTTTAGGTATTGAAAAAGCTTTTTTCTTTTTCTTGTGAGAGTAACACTAGGCATTTCGCCAAGTGATTGGTTTTGTGAACGTGTATTTTGTCTGATTGTATTCATTACATTATGCAAATGCTTCAGAACTTGTTATTAAATTGTTTTAGCTTGTTACATTACATTACTTACATCAAGACAAAGGGATTTAAGTAAAAGACTTATGAAATGGGTGACGGCAAGATTTGTTGCGGAACCACTGTATCTTCATTCCATGCCCTTCAGCCTTAAGCACGGGTACTTTGTCACGCGTATAGGGTATCGCGAATGCAATTAAAGCTCATCCAGTGCATTGAAAAACATGTTTTGGACACGTCTGCTGACGCATGGATGGATTATGAATGCAATTTCCACCAGATTGAACGAAGCAAAGCCGAATCTAGCTGTTACTTATTATTTAGAGGAAAGAGAATGAGATAATTTTGAAAAAAACATGTTTTGGACACGTCTGCTGACGCATGGATGGATTATGAATGCAATTTCCACCAGATTGAACGAAGCAAAGCCGAATCTAGCTGTTACTTATTATTTAGAGGAAAGAATGAGACAATTTTGAAATGCAGATATTGTCTGACATGGGGCTAATTGAGATTAATTAGACTTTGGGATCGTGGTTGAGTTTATGTTTTAGTTTCTCGTCAATTCATGTGCGTGAAACTAATAAAAAAATACTAAATTATGATTTACTACAGGATCAATGCAAAAGAAACGGATTAAGCCGTTCACAGAAAGATGGAGGGGAGTCGTCGCTGGCCCAATCCCCGGGTGATATTTCCAGCGGTAGTGCCAATAAGAAAGCCGCCAGCCGTTTTACCCTCGGCAAGGTTCACAAAGCAAGCCGAAAGAAGAGGGAGAAATCGTCTGCGAAAAGGGAAAGGAAAGCGACAAAGACGCTAGCCATTGTGTTGGGTAAGAATTGAAGCTATCATTCATGATCATCTTTTAGCAAAAACATTAGGTACATCCCTTCAGAAAGAGTCCCTAGGTCGCAAGGAAAAATTCAATTTACAAATGTTGAAAACTACTCACAGTATGCTCAATCTATTGAGACTGAGATTTTGCTCCGCATAAACAAACAAAATACAGCAACGCCGGCAGACTTGCTCAAGGTCTCATTGCTTACTTTCTTGTGTGTGCACATTTTTGTTATGGCCAGGGAAAAACTCTGAATTAAGTATATATTTAGGTGATGGATAATCTATTTTCAGTTATTTTTTTCACTTTCCTTAATTTGTTTTAAAGGCAAAGATACAGCGGATCATTTCTCACATAAGCATTAGAAGACAATGTAGGTGTTTAAAACTTTATGGGGATGGGGAAACTAAGATTTTTTCGAATGTGCAACTCAAATAAAATTTTGTTTATTCAAACAGGCCAAAACATAAGCCCAAAGGGATTTATATCCTACTAATATTTATTTAAGAGAAACAAATAACGACCACGAGGCTAAAAGTTTATTTCCAACGATTATTACTTAAACAGATTCAAGGGCTTTGGGCTCGTTTCTGTTTTATGTAACGATTATTTCGGCTACATATATTTATATGATCATCGATCTTGTTTGAAATGTGAATGGTACATTGACGTAGTAAATGTTGGTTCTTTTCATTTACTTCAACTTTACTGCGGTTTTACTATTGGACGATTATTTCGGCTACATATATTTATATGATCATCGATCTTGTTTGAAATGTGAATGGTACATTGACGTAGTAAATGTTGGTTCTTTTCATTTACTTCAACTTTACTGCGGTTTTACTACTGGACGCTGAGCAACCGACGAAAGAAATCAGCCAGGCGATATCAGTTTCCAGTCTAAACGTTTTTTTTTAGAATTTCTAAATCTTAAACTACCTATTACTCCAAAGAGAGAAAGCCAATGAACTGGTAAATTGCAAGGTCGGACGCGGGGTATATTGCGACAGGAGTGTTTGAAATTTCCGTTGATTTTTGGAAGTCATTTCTGCATATGAATGAGAATGGTACTCTATGATTAATGAAGTCATTTTTTTCTACACAAGCTTATTGGATTTTTACAAAAAAAAAACTAGAATTATACAAAAGTTTATATGCGTGATGAGCGTTAGAATTTGAATAAAATGCTTCCGACATTTTTTTATTTTCCGATTTATCTAATCATATAAATGATCTAGGTATTTAAATTTTATGAGATTGAATTGATAATTCAGAGGTACCAAGTCTTCCTTTCGTTGTGCTTTCTCTCCTCCGCTTCAACATGTCACGTCCAATGGATCTACGGAGCATTCGCTCTAAAGTGAAATACAAGGTCATTTCATAAGATTCCAATGAAGTGAGCCCAGAAAATTGATTGATTTTTGGAAGTCATTTCTGCATATGAATGAGAATGGTACTCTATGATTAATGAAGTCATTTTTTTCTACACAAGCTTATTGGATTATTACAAAAAAAACTATAGTTATACAAAAGTTTATATGCGCGATGAGAGTTAGGATTTGAATAAAATGCAACCGACATTTTCCGATTTATCTTATCATTTAAATGATCCAGGTATTTAAATTTTATGAGATTGAATTGATAATTCCGAGGTACCAAGTCTTCCTTTCGTTGTGCTTTCTCTCCTCCGCTTTAACATGTCACGTCCAATGGATCTACGGAGCATTCGCTCTAAAGTGAAATACAAGGTCATTTCATAAGATTCCAATGAAGTGAGCCCAGAAAATTGGCACAGAAAGGGAATAAAAGAAGCCAAGAAAACCACTGAAGGGCTATTCAGAAAGGTTTCTTTATTTTTTAAGAATTAAGGCTTATTCTGTGGTTTTATCCAAATATAACGCTATCCCAGTGTGCCCATTGTAAACGAAATTAACAATGTAAAATTGGAGAAGGATCTTGATGGAATTTATAGGTAGACAAAGGAATGCATTCAAAATGTAAAAGAAGCTTGAGCTTAAGAATGTGAACAGAGATTAAAAAGCATTTCTTGAGAAAGTTTCGAGTACTCTTGATATCCACCCACTAATATTAAGTTTTCATAAATGCCCTTTGATTCTCTAATTTAATTGGGTATATCAAATTACAGGACTCTTCCTGGCTTGTTGGCTTCCTTTCTTTACGTGCAACATCATGGACGCTATATGCTCTATGCTAGAGAAAGAGTGTAGTCCAGGATTGACAGAATTCCTACTCACTACCTGGCTCGGTTATGTGAATAGCTGTCTTAATCCGGTAAGAAAGTTCGTTTTGCTCTGCTCTTCCTATTTAGATGTGGTATCACGTCGCCCCAGACACTCGTATATCTTTGAACTCTGAATCTATTTTTGTTTCATCCTGACTGCGTAGGATTCTTGCTTACAGCAATCTTTATAAACCGTAATATATTTACACGTATTGATCTTTTTGTATTTTAGGTAATCTACACCGTTTTCAACCCAGAGTTCCGAAAGGCTTTCAAGAAGATCTTGGGTTTGGGACCGTGAAAAACAACGTTACGTCTTCGTAGAAGACAAAACTAAAAATAAACCTGCTTTCATCTCATTCACATTGAAACCATTTGAAATCGACACGATAAAAACCAACATGCAATTTCCTTTTTACAATTTCTTTTCTTTGGGCAGAAAATAAATGGTATCATATTTATGGCTGCAACAAGTTGGAATATATTTTCGACTCTTTTAAATTTAGTAACGGTATGTACTTTCCCAAACTAAAATAGGGTGAAATTTGATGTGTACCAATCAGGACATATAAATGATTATGTGCTATACAAGTCGAGTTTTCTTTACAAAGAAATAAAAATTATTCTTCAAGGAAAAATGTAGCTGGTATATTTAAATGGTATAATTCCGAATTCAATCGTTAGGTATGTTAGATAGAATTCCGGGGTTCAGAATTAATCTGGTATATATCAGGCGTTAATTGAATTCTTTGTACTATGTAATTACATTAATGATAATAATAACGAAGAACAATCATTCATCTCTTTCATTTTTACTGAATGCAAAAATAAAGGGTGAGGATACGAATGAAAATGATTCAAGGGCACATACTTGCATGTGTCGAAACACTTTGTGGTGTAATGAAAAATTTTGAAATTCACATATGTAATTATTATGTTGTCATTCAACAGAAATGGTTCGTGAATGAGTTGATGATATATCATGTGTTATGAATAGCGAGCTCGTTTCCGAATTTATTATTTTACTACGAAAATGTTGTATAACTTTGTTCCCTTCGGTAATTAGTCTAGTCTACCTATGATGACAAAGCACATCCCTAAAATTACAATTAGGGTGAATTGAATTGAACATCACCTATTTCAAATATAGAAAATCCTAACGAACTTTCATTTAATCTTGGGCTAAAGGGAACTAAATGCAAGAGAAAGTTTTATCCAAATGATTGATAATCGTAATCATAAATTGGTACCATGAATCAATGATTTATATTCACACTGACTAGAATATTCCCAGCACGAATATGCAAAGATGCACTACTAAATATGTGTGGAATATAATCAAGGAGATTTGTTAGGTCAGGGGCATTTTGGTATTCTAATAAATAAATAAATTCGGCTCAGAAACGTTTATAGCGTGAGTTGTCCTAATTTAGATTTGCAACTGCAAACATGTATATAAATGATGTTTTTAGTGTCACTACGTCTCTCAAAGGGGCAAGTATAACTCGGACTAAAATTTTAATATTAATTCTAATATTATGTAAAAAAAAATATTTTAATTAAGGTACGTATCTGTAAATACATAAGATGCAACATGCTTTATTCTTTTCCATATGGTCATTGTCATCATTATCAATACAAATGTAACTTTCTCTTTTAAAAGCATAAACGTCCGGCGTCGTGAGGTCCAGATGGAATATGAACGAAGTTTTTGAATTACTACCAACCATATCAAAACTTTCCATTGTAAACAGCATTATAGGCTTACTTAGTAAGGAAAGTGGATTTATTTCTGACAAGATGTATTTGGGTGAATAACTGCATTTGGACTATAATGGCGGTTGCCCTTATGGTACTTCTTACCTACTAATAAAGTTTCCAGTAAACCAATTTGCTATGACTTGTGCCATACCACTTTGCAATTTGCATTCAAACAAAACAACAATAAATCTTGTCTGCTGTAGGATGTAGACCAATTCTTGGTATCGTATATAAGTCTTGCTTCACTATTCACTATATCACTCTCATTGTTTAAGATAATGTCTGCAGAAAAGGCAGCTATATTTTATATGCATACCTATTTTAGACTTCGATAGAGAAAAGTTAAGTAAGACACGAGGCATTATATAGCTTGAAGATAAATCGAATAATGAACGAATTTCGCGCTGACCTGATTGTGAGTTTTAAGTCTAGAAAATAGAAAACCTAATTAACCTACCTATACCGCATTAAGGAAGCTTTCATGCCTACTGACAATTATTTTGAATCTAACGACGTGAAAATTCCATAAAACATTATGCCAAAAAATAAAATAAGTGTAACTGTAAAAATACTTTAACAAATTGTAAATTACCTAATGTAGTTCGTTGGTGGTGACAAACACTACTTAAATAATATTCTAGGACCTATATCTGTCTGTATATATGCAAAGTTGTAAATAATTCAATCAAGTCCTTTTCAATGTTATTTTTCATCTACGAATTGAAACTGCTTCCGTGCGCATTTAGAATGATAGTACAATGATGGTGCTATATGCAAAAGTCCACAAAATATACCCTACTAATTATTTAAGAATTTAAGAATTAGGCAAGTTTAGGAACTAGAAAAGCTACTCCCAGGTGCAATATGAAAATCAACGGTGTTAAATGTGATGAATGCTTTAGTATTATTGTTTGAGTTTTTTTAGCCAAAAATGAGAAAAGATTTTGAACAAAGGGAATGAGAATCCTACTAAAGAATGTGATTAATAATTATAACCCATGTATCTAATGTGTAGAAAGATTTCGCAAAAAATTATGATTTATGTGAACAAACACTTTTCATGAGATTTGATTTGGGTTTTATGAATCGCAAATTCAAGGCTAAAATAAATAGTCAAGTTTGAAAACAATATGTTATAATGTAACTTAAATAATTATGGATGTGAAATCATAATTGGTTGAAAATATGAATAAAATCGTTTAAATTCCAGTAAAAAACTTACTTTCGTGCATACTTGGTGAAACACCCATAGAAAGTCAAAGAATATTTGCTTGCTTATTATCACTCATCGTCAGAAAATTCCAGTTTCATATTTCTTTAATACTTCATTTAACAATGGTAAACCTAAATTGATAATTCAATGACTTTGCTTTATCCCAGCAATTTAATTGTTTTGACTTTTAATTATTTTTACCATACATTTTACAAAGATGACAAATGTCTTTTTATTTCTAATTTAAAGTGCACCAGAGGTAAGTAGGAAGGGGAATTGTTAGATCTTTTACAAGTTACATGAGGCAGTAAAAGGAAGATTTATTAATTTGGCTAGGAATTGTATTGTTTTCGAGCAAAATAACTAAATAACTTGTGTATAAATGCTTAAGACTATTCAACAACAATTCAGTTGATTTTTATTTCTCTTTTGTATTTTCTAAAATTTCTACTTGAAATGAGTTTAATGTTTCTACATAATTTGTTTGGAAGCCAAACGCAATGTAATTAAAACCTTTGCTACATATTTTTATTTATTTTAAGGATAAGGATGACATAACTTGTTTTTATATGCCGTCTATGCATATATTCTCCCATCTAAATAAATAATTATGGTAATGATGACAGACGACAAGTAACAGATAAGTACACTCGGTTTATCTAGTTTTATGTATGCTGACTTTAAATAAATGCTTTTCATTCAAATAAATACTACTTGAAGTCATTTCAATCGATCAATAGATTTCTTGGATCTTCGACGCAAGCTTTGATCTTGCGAAGGAACGTCACAGCTTCACGACCGTCAATCAGCCGATGGTCATAGGTCAGAGCGACATACATCATTGGACGTATTACGACCTAATTTCAAGAATAAAGTTATACGTTATAAGAATACGTAACAAGTTATGAAAACATCGCTTCATATGATATCACATAACATTTTTGTGGCTGAAACAAGGACAAAAACATCATAAATTTGTTAGATAAATTTCGAAAACCAATTCACGTATTTCAAAAAAAAAATCATACTTTGGGTGTGGCAACAGCCACAGAGATATCTACGTAATCGCGATATACGATGTCCTGCTCGTCAATTACAGCATTCNGCCTTTGCTGCAACCGCAGACATAGCTTTCTCAATATCAGCATAGCTCATAGTTTCAACGTTCCTAATAACCGGAACAACTAATCCCTACAAAAACATCATAAATTTGTTAGATAAATTTCGAAAACCAATTCACGTATTTCAAAAAAAAAATCATACTTTGGGTGTGGCAACAGCCACAGAGATATCTACGTAATCGCGATATACGATGTCCTGCTCGTCAATTACAGCATTCACTACTGGTTGGTCTGTAAGAGCATAGGCAGAGGCTTTGACAAATGCTGACATAAAGCCTAGCTTCAATCCATGCTTCTTTTGGAAAGCGATCACCATACAGTTTCCTCATTTCAGCAATATTGCTAGAGAAATCAAATACTGCATTGCATTAACTAGTCCATAGGAATTTTCTGAAAAGCTATTGCATAAAAAATCCAACCTCATGTCAACTTCGTTAAATGTGGTAAGCATTGCATTGATGTTTTGAGCATCCTTAAGTCGTTGTGCAATCCGCAGTCTCATTCTATTCATTTTTACACGCTGTTCTGTCCTTGTACCTGTGATTTCTTTAGTAGGATCGGCAGGAGGTACCTAGAAAAAACAAATTTAAGGTAGAGCAACTGACTTAAAAATTCAACACTTCAGGAATTTTCCATCTTTGAGTACCTTAACTCTGGCCTCTGCCATTTGAGACGGCTGGATTGATCTTACGGGGGTGGATTGCTTAGGTGCAGCTGGTTTCGGTGGCGGTGGAGGAGGCTTTGAAGGGGCTGGTCCGGCAGCCGCCGCTGGCTTAGCAGCAGGAGGTGGTGGAGGAGGCGCAGCTGCTGGTTCTTCTTTAGGCGGAGGTGGGGCAGCAGCACCTGCATCCTTTTTCACAGCACCTTTACACAAACAAAGCAAGGTATTTTTATATATGGGCTAAATGTGAAATGCTAAACCAACTAAACCACTGCAAAATTTGTTTAATACCGGTAATTTTAATTTTGAAAAGCTGTTGACCAGTTTTAACAGTTGCTCCATCGTCGACCAATCGCTCTTCAATGATGCCATCCCCAGGAGCTGGAACGGGGATCGATGTCTGTTTTTAAAATTTTAAAGATAAATTCAGTTCAGAGCGATACTTAGAACTTTTAACCTAAACCACAAGCGTTCAGTTAAGCAGTTGGATCAAACCTTGTCAGTTTCTATTTCACAAACTGTTTCGTCAGCAGAAACTGAGTCCCCAACCTCTGAGAAATAAAACAAAGACAAATTTAAATTTAGTAACTTTCGATTTAAATGACTACGAATTAGGATTATCATCAATTTAAGTTCTCTCGATCCCGAATACCTTTTTCCCACCTAACATCGCCCTCAGATATCGAATCAGCAAACTGTGGGACAACAACTACTTTTACTTCCTCGTTTACAGGACAGGAAACGTGAAAGTATCTAACTCCCGCAAGCCATGTTGCACTTCTAGGGGCATCCGTGAATTCAGGAACTCTGTAATCAAGATAAAAATATTTATAAAATGGAAAGCTTTATAAGATTATAAGCCAATAGTTTAGATGAACTTTTAATGTAAATCCATAAAATTACATTAAATTAAAGGAGGATCTATGTACACCGGCGGCAGTTCCACTACGACTTAATACGGCCCATTGGGAAAATTTATTGGCAGATCTTTTTGAGCTCCAAAATGTGGCACACTGCAAATTCAAATAAGGTTTTACTGAGTCGCATCAGAAAATGAAGACAAAAAATAAAGCTAATTTAACTATAATTCATTTACCTGCCCGACACATTTGCGACTGTTTCGCCCTAACGTTATCTTCAGCATCCCGTCGACTGAAATAAGAAATGAATACAATAACTGACCATTTTCAATGGTTCAATAGCTCAATTTCTTACACAAGTCAGAAAAAATTGAAATTTCTTTAGTAAATCACTTCTTACGCAAGTAAAAGTAAGCCCGACCGAACTTTCACAGTAACTATTTAGTACAAATTCAATAATTTGTTTGACCATAATCATCATCCAAAAGTTCTTGCTCTTGCTAATTTCAAAAACTTAATGCAAATAATTCCTGTTACCTAACAGCAATAGCCCCAGCAAATAGTACGAGTTACTTAGCTGATTTAGCAACCCTACTTCTGGACTAACCGTAAGCTCGCAAGTCACAAACTTTTAGCAAAAAACTCAGCAAACAAGATAACGGTACTGGAACTAGTATATGTATATGGGAAGGCTTGGAGCTCACTTCAAAATTAATTCACTTCCTGAATTAAGCAAAAACATTTGATGAACCGAAGAAAGAATAGGATTTTCTTCAGTAATTTTTTCTCTATAATTTTAACATGTTCCAACAAAGTCTAATGAAAAAAGATGGGTTTAAGAGTCAACCCTGTAACTTTCAGTTACTAGTTAGTATTGAAATTACCAATTAAATTACGTACATACACCTGAGCCAAAGAATATATTTAAGTACATCATCATATTATTCAATTATGCATAATAAAATACTCATTGGAACTTGGAACAGATGGTTTTAGCCTTGGAAGATTGTGGGAACCTTACCTAAAAACTTCCACTATGTAGTTATACCAGGAATAGGTCAAAAACAGTCCAAAGATATGTGATCTGCCGGAGCCGTCTTGATAAAATAGATTATTAGAGAAAGAAAACATTGAATTAATTTTAATAGATCTTTTATCTACTTATAAATGGTCGAAAACACAACTGGAAAAGAAATTGATTAATTACTTTAGCCGTTCAGCGGTTTCCCTTTTAAATGGTGTCCATAACCTAGGTAGAAAAAAACTTAACTGGAGCACCGAGCACCCGAAACCAATCGACCTTTATAGTTAAGCACAGACACAAGACTTATTACAAATCTTCCTGCCGAATTTTTTACGAAGAGCCAGCAGCAGCAGTCGAGCCCGAGCCGTAATAAGTAGTGCCGTATCGTATAGCCATGTATATTAGTAGTGCAATGTGGTCGTGTGGTCCTTATGAAAATAAGGAGTGTGTGTGTATGCATGTATTGCATTGTGTTTTGTTTAAAAGCATGTACTTTGATGAGCTGGGTTGCGAAAGGCATTTCATAATATAAGACATGCAGGAAAAGTGTATATAAACAATGAAAACAAATGCATACATTTCTTCGGCGGTCTACTAACAACACTACTCGAACAGACCAAGTTGTTTCCTTTGCTATTAAAAAAGTAAGTCAGTAGTAGTCAGTCAGAGCACTATATACTCGACTCTAGCTAGAACAAGGAACCAGTCAGGGTGCATGAAAAACTAAAAACTTTTCTGTATTGCATGAGCTATGCCATTTTGGCTTTGGATTGGATCATTGGATCTCGATCCCCAAAAAAAGAAAATCTTTATAAATGTGAAGATAAAACTCTCCGCCTTCACTTCGTTATATACAAACAACGACAGTAAAAAATTATGATCTCATCGTTTTTGCTGGCTTAGATACACATTCTTTGCTCATCATAAGGACTCTACGACTTACGACTCTTACTTGGTGGAAAAATATCCGTTTGAATTAAAGTTATTAGTACTGAGGTCGAGACCAAAGATATCCATGGGCTAAAGGATTTTGCAATCGTTTACTACCATACCACGATCAGTTTTCATTAAATCATGGTCATCGTGTCGTAGCAATCGTCGTAGTAAAAGTAAACCCATGTGTAAGTCACTATGTTTATTTGTGCCAAATGCTAAATTCATCTTGC